>APFE030915091.1:107841-206570 GCA_000404065.3 Pinus taeda | reverse complement strand
AAGAAATTGTTCGACCTGCAGTGACTAGATTTGCAACAAATTTCATATCTTTGCAATCTGTGGTTGAGCAAAAGATAAATCTGAAGAGGATGTTCTTGGGACCTGAGTGGATGGGATCTAAACATTCCAAGACCCCTAAAGGCATCGAAATTGCTGCACTTGTGTTTAATGATGGCTTCTGGAAAGATGCCGAAGAGATTATTGCTGTGACGGAGTCCCTTGTTAGAGTTCTCAGGTAATTCAAGTCTTTAACTTTTTCATTTTTTAAATTTCATTTCAAGCTTCTTTTTATTTACAATGTTTCATATTTCTTTAAATTTGAATGTTTGAACTTTCAGGATGGTTGATGGTGACAAACCCGCTATGGGTTACATCTATGAAGCGATGGATCTCGCAAAGGAGGCCATCAAAAGAAGATATGGGGATGATGAAACAAAGTATATGCCTCTTTGGGACATTATAGATGCACGTTGGGATATGCAATTGCATTCCCCCTTACATGCTGCTGGGTACTTCTTAAACCCACAATATTTTTATGATAAGAGCAAATTTAATGAGGATGGGGAGGTTGGCAGAGGACTTATGACATGCGTGGAAAGGTGCTTCCCTGATCCAGAACAACAAAGTCGTGTCTTCTCCCAACTACAAGATTATAGGGCACCATCTAAATTGTTTGCCTATACTAGTGCTATAAGACAAAGGTCTAAGATGTTGCCAGGTACCCAACTTGAAGGTTTCATCAATTCATTAAATTTGTTTAAACTTTATTTTGTATGTTAAACGCTTTATTAAATTTTCTTTTCTTTTTAAGTTTTTAGTACTTCTAATCTCCTACTCACAAACCCTTACCACTTGGTAGGTCTTTGGTGGCAGAATTTTGGTAGTGATACGCCAGATTTGAAGAAATTTGCCATTCGAATCTTAAACCAAGCATGCAGTGCTTCAGGTTGTGAACGCAACTGGAGCATGTTTGAGAAAATACATTCTAAGAAGCGCAACCGATTGACACAAAAACGCTTGAATGACCTTGTATTTGTCCATTACAATCTACGACTTCGCAACAAACAAATACAAGGTGGGATTCGAGAGCTTGAATTTGAAGGTTTCATAATCTAGTTCGTACTTTAAAAGTTTATAGTTTAAAGTTTAAACTTTTAAAGTTCAAACTTCAAACTTCAAAGTGAAATTTTAATTCACATTTCAATGTCTCATGACAGGTATGGATCATTCACCAATCGACCTTGAAGAGATAGATTTGCAAGCTACAAATGCAGCAGACTGGGTTCAATTAGATGAGCCTCCTCTTTTAAGCCTTCATGACTTGGAGAACTTTGAGAATCAAGTAAGCGAAGGAGTGGATGGAATCGCTTCTAATTCTCACTCTTAAGAGTCTTAGACTCTTAGTTGCTGATTTTTTTCTGATTAGTATGCAGTTTTTAACTTTTTTGTAAACTTTTAAAAGCATATGCTTCTAAGGACTCAAGACTCAGTGCTTTGGATCATGTGTGGACTCAAAACATATATGAGATACTTATTTATTCATGATATTTTGGACATCTATTGATATTATGCATTGTTTGGACATGCCTTTACCAAATATTAATGAAAAATGGTTTTTTTAATTCAATATATGTGTATATTTTTATTTAATGAATTCAACGATTTTTTGCCGATTTTTTCCCGATTTATTCCCGATCCGATTAAAACTCTTCGCTCTTTTGCCTCGCCGATTTATTGCCGATTCCGATTCTGGTAACATTGCTATAAAGGATGCGAAGATAATCTAGGTTTTTGTGGTAGGGTGGCAAGCCTACAAGAAGAGACCGAGAATAGAAGGAGGTCGAGATCAAGAAGGGAAGGAGCCAAGATCGAGAATAGAAAGGAAGCCGAGAATAAGAAGAGGAAAAGCATTGTTGAAGAAGAGGGTAGTGACTTGGTCTTGGGAGGACACTAGAGTCAAGGGTCTTTGTCATGGTCTTGGTATTCATCGATTGAAAATCTATAAGAAGAATTTTTTATTGGGTTTTCCTTTCAAAGAGTGAGAGGTTTTGGCCCTGGCTGACAAGCCTACATACTATGTATCTTGTCTTCTATTGTTTATTTGGTAATTGTCTTGATGAAAAGAACACCATAATAACACAATGAAGAGAAGATTGTAATCCAAGAAGTAAAAGTATATCACAAGCAATTATCAAGAAGAGAAATCTCCTAACTTATGATGCCCTAGATTTCTCAACATGGTATCAGAGCTTAGGTCAAGAAGGGGCATCTAATCAAGAAGACACACAAGGACACCAAGTAAGAGATCAATATCTTCATCATACCAAAACACTAGATCAAAGAAACATACTTTAGCAAGAGTCTTGAAATCATCTTCAAGAAGGAAGCAGGAAGAAAGACCAAAACCCTAGAAGCATTTCCAAGATCATCACCTAAGAAAGGCTAGAACATTCAAGAAGGATCGTGAAGCAAGCTCTCCCTCAATCTTTCAAGGAGTAGTCCTCTATCAACATCACGATTAAGGAGGAAGCAAGCAGCAAATACTCAAGTAAGTTTATGACTTCATCTGTTACTATCAAAATGTCTTTTTGCAAGGAAAGCAACAAACTAGTTGGAGCTTCAAATTTTCTTGCATGGAAGAAAAGAACAGAGCTAAATCTCATTGAGAATGAAGTCATGGACCACATCAAAGGATCAATAACTCAAACTCCCAAAGAAGATACTCAAGCACATGCTAGATTCATGAAGGGAGAAGCGGGAGCCCAGAGGATTCTCATAGAATCCATCAAAGACTCTCTCATCCCATATGTATTAAAATTAGACACTACAAAAGCTATATATGACAAATTGGTAGAGTTGTTTTCCGTAAGTATCGCTGGAAAAGTAATTTCTCTAAGGCAAGAACTCTACCAATTGAAAATCTCAAGGGAAGAAGGAATAGCCTCATATTTTATGAGAATTTCTAAAATAAGAGATCAACTTCAAGATCTGGGTGAAATAATGTGTGACAAAGAAATGACCATTGTAGTACTAAATGTACTCCCAAAGGAATGGGGCAACTTCACTTCAAGTATCTATGGGAAGAAATAAGCCACTCCTTTTCAAGGTCTATGGTCATTGTGTAAGATTGAAGAAACCAGTCTAAATGCAAAGTCAAATGTAGGAACGAATGAGCAAAATCAAGCGTATGTTGCTATGTTAAGAAGAAAAGGAAAGTTTGGAAAATTTGGTCCTCAAAAGAAGAAGAATATGGCTAAAGTACAATGTTATGGATGACAAGAATATGGGCACTATCAAAGAGATTGTCCTAAGCTTAAAAGGGACAATAACAAAAGGAATAAAGAAGAAGCCCATATTACCGAAGAAGTAGAAGAGCCTGAGATAAAGAAGCCTAAGAAGGAGGAAGTGAAAGATGTCTACTATGACTAAGAAAATATCTTTCATGAAAAGGTACTCTTCTGTTGTGTAAATTATAGATAGGAAGCATTGAAAATAAGATAGGATGCATCATATTAGAGAATGGCATCATGGTAGAAGCATTAGGAGTAAGAACTCGCAACATATATAATATGATGGATGTCTGGAACAAAACCTATGGAAGACAACTATGTAGGATATAGCTCTTGGAAAATCTCATTAAAAGCTCAAGTGATACTTATGAAAAAGGAAGAAGTCATCTAGGAAAAGGGTTATCATACATATATATGAAAAGGTAACATTTGCAGTATAGGATATGCAAGATCCTCAAGATTCTCTGATGGAATCTTCATTGAAAGATTCGCCGATCAAGAGGAAAAGCAAGTGTTTCTTCAAGAATTCCAAAAGGAAAGATGAGGTATGTATGCTCACATTCGAAGTCATTTCATATGATTGCAGACAACATGAATCATTGCTCTATCTCAAGAAGCATGATCGAAGAAGGAATTTCCTCCCTCAAAAAGGGATGCAAGAACGTATGGGTCACATATTTATTAGATGAAATCGGCATAATATGTCCTCATATGGAATATGAGGTTGTTGACTACAACTGAGGAACTCTAAAGTTCCTGGGAATGAAATATGTGAAGAAAGAAAGGAAGAGATCATATGCAACAATCGTAAAGGAAGTCAACATCCGAAAGACCAAGAAGATTTGATTTTGATATCTCCGAGAAAGACATGGAGACTCTGATGGAAGTCTGGAAAAAGATGGAGACCCTTGACCAGAAAAAGCCTCCATATCAGCGCAAAAAAGAGGAAAGATAGTCAAGAATTTTTTGGGGTCAATTTGTCCTCCCACATGCAAAGATAGCAGAATTGAAGGTATCCAAAAGAAGTCGAAGGAGTTGTTGTCACTTTGAGGTGATTATCGTTTGGGTATAGAACCTCGCTAGGAGAAGCGGACTCAAGGTGCAAGAAATCTCTCTCTTGTAGAGACTATAAAGGAAGCAAAGATAATCTAGGTTTCTAAGGTATGGTGGCAAGCCTACAAGAAGAGACCGAGAATAAAAGGAAGTTGAGATCAAGAAAGGAAGGAGTCGAGATCGAGAAGAGAAAGGAAATCGAGAACAAGAAGAGGAAAAGCATCGATGAAGAAGAGGGTAGTGACTTGGTCTTGGGAGGACACTAGAGTCAAGGGTCTTTGTCATGGTCTTGGTATTCATCGATTGAAGATCTATAAGAAGAATTTCTAGATGGGTTTTCCTTTCAAAGAGTGAGAGGTTTTGGCCCTGGTTGAAAAGACTACATACTATGTCTCTTGTCTTCTATTGTTTATTAAATATTTAGTAATTGTCTTAATGAAAAGAACATAATAACAACATAACGAAGAGAAGATCATAATCCAAGAAGTAAAAGTATATCACAAACAATTATCAAGAAGATAAATCTCCTAAATTATGATGCCCTAAATTTCTCCACAGAAGGAAATTATCCAATAGGGAGGTCATATTCTGCAATGCGAGTAATCGAGGGAGGGATCAATTCAATTGCTAGTGCCCGGATCTAGTCCCAGGAGGCCTAGCGAATTGTTTCTGGAGGCAAAGAGAGGCGGGATGGCTCATCTAGAGGTATTTCAGAGGCAGTATGAAATTTCTCCAACAAGCACTATGCATTTCCAGTCCAGCTGAGTGAATTTGCTAAGAAGTGCGAGTTTGCCAAAGAGGGCCAGATCGAGTAGTTGTGAGGGAAAAGGATTTTCCCAAAAAATTTCAGTGGAGATAAACTGTCAGAGAATAGCCATTTGGACATCCAGTCATAATTCTCTACATTTGTTGCATAATAATAAAAGCCTCATCTGTTGCACTAGTTTTCCCTTCGAGGTTTTTCTAGGGACAATTGTCCATAAACAACGGTGTTAAATTTTGAGTGTGTGCATTTATTTCTCAATTCCATATTTGTATTTCCGCGGTGCTTTTATTGTGAAGAATGCAATGGTGAATTTATCATTATTTGCTAAAGAATAATTCAGAAGACAAATAAACTGCTAACAGTTAGAAAATAAATATCCAGTTGTTGCATTCAAGGAATTTTCACATTCTGCAACATTCAATTGACTATCTTTGTGATAATGTGGTTTACCTTTCAACGAATCCATTTTGTTGTGGAGTATAGGGTGTTGTCTTTTGATCCCATGTTTAACACAGAAGTTATTGAATTCTTTGGAACGAAATTCACCAACATTATTAGACTTAAGAGAGGTAATGTGACAACCTGACTCATTTTCCCACTAAGGCTTTGAACTTTTGAAATTCATTAAACACGTCAAATTTGAGTTTCAAAAAGTGTGAAAACTTCGAAGAAAAAGGTTTAAGAAAACAATAAACTTAGTAAACTACTAAGCTTAATTCACCTTTACCTATACACTTCTCTTATTTAAAATTTACAGGGCATTTAGCATTTGAATTTGAGATGAAAGTGAGCCATGATTTGCCTTGGTTACTCATGAGAGTCAGTCTGACACAAATAGTGACTCTCTCATTGATAATCCTGATACCATTACACTCCCATTGATAGGCCTGATGCCTTTGTACAACATATGGATGTAGAAGAAGAATCAATGCCATTGACCTCTTGACCCTCATTTGATGTTGATTTGTTTTAGCTACTTTTAGTTTCCACTGTCCATTGTTAATTTTCAGTTTTAACTATTTACTTTATTTACATTAGATCTTGATGAGTCACTGACTTGTCACTCTTTTCTATTTGCAAGTAACTTTAATTTAATATTTTTGACGTTAGTGACTACTATTTAGTATTTGTTTAGTACCATTTGAAATTTGAATAAATGTATTTTATTTTGTTATAGGTTATGAACATGAACTTTTGATGTGCATGTATCATTGATCAATGTGAAATACAATAACTGCAATGGTGACTGATGAATTTCTATCAGTTACAATTTGAATTTAGTACTTACATTGCAACATGATGAATTTAGATGGGCCGAAATTGTTATTGTAAGGATTTATATTTTTTTTTAATTTTAGATACAGAGCCCCTATGCTAGGGACCCCGGTGTCCCCCAAATCCACCATAAATTTCCTCAAATTTTGGGGACTGTTTCAACATATCCCTAGTGTGTGTTTCTGGGACTCCTACATCCCGGAAACTTGGGGTAACATTGCAATCTACACAGCCCTTTGTGTAGTAGATAGGGTTTTCAACATTTCAGGAGAGGCAACTCACTTCATAACGTCTGAGGTGCTACCATCAATGTTGGAATGTCTTTTGTTGTCAAAAACTAAAAACATAAACATTGTTTAATAACATCTACCAGAATTACTATTTCATTATCTTAGTTTTTTATGATTATTGCTAGAATTTACGAGGGAATCTCTTTTGATTATTATTATATTTTATATCTTATCTTTGCAAATCATGCACGTATCATCACAAGTCTTAGTTCTTGGCTTTAGAATTAAGGTCAAATACCATGCTAGTAACTCCTTTACTGATCTTTTACCACCCCTCTTCTTATTTACAGAGCTATAAGAAGACTTAGTGAGGAGTTGTAAGGAGAGATGTTCTTTTCATCAAGGTATTGTTGGAAATAATACTGGGGGGTGGTGAATCAGTATTATCAAATCAATATAACTTTTTCATTTCCATATTAAGATTCATATACACTACTTCAATTAAGGCAAACCGCGTGTATACGCAACTATGTGTAATGCAACAAGCGTATATCCAGTAAACTTATGATTCAGTTAGTTGATCCTTAATGAGTGCATCAAAACATTATTAACCATATGAACAGTAAACAGGAGCAGTAAAATAGAACAGATCATCACACACAAGAAGCACACATGAACACCATAACACAGGGCAGAACACAAGACTCTGCAACAACACTCAGATCCAACTGCAACTTCAAATACCATATATCATAATGTATACGCTACTATGACGAACCAAACCAGTGTACATACGTGCTTTCACCAAAGCCAACCTGCGTACAGATCTACAAATATTTTCTCATAACTTTGCAACTGTTCCAGACATCAATCATACCCTTATCATAACATTTACAGAACATTACATGCGTCAGTATACAGATCTAAAATAAGCATGATCAAACCGTATAGAGATGATTCATTCCAAGCCATTTAGATCCCGATCTATCCTTAGATCTTGTTCTCCATCAACCGCTTAGATTCCTCCTTAGCAAAGCATCATGAACCCATAACCTGCATACTAAATCTCATACTTCATCAGATATTCAAGACTTTCTCAATACTCTTGCCTAATGATCTTCTTCTCCTTTTATAGTCTTAGGCCTTACTCAATACCATGGTCCAAAAGCATTGAAAACCAATACTAGGGACCCAATACCTGGGTTCAACACTTTGGACGCAATACCAAGGACCAAAACCATAGGTCTAAATAGCACGGACCCAAAAATAAACTTTCCCACATGTACGCGCTTTTCTGTGCATGAAAGTGCGTGCATACACATACGCATACGCGACTTTTGATCAGAATTCACGCATGTATACGCGTCTTTGTATATAGAGAACCTGCGTCTATAACCTGCGTGTATACCCTACTTGGTATATAGCGAACCTGCGTATATACACGACTTGGTACATAGTGAACGAGCGTATAACCTGCCTATGTACACGACTTGGTATATAGTGAACCTGCATATATACTCATCTTTCTTCATTCTTTGTAGTTTGATCATCAATTCTTTGCTACTAACCTGTTGCATTATAATCTATCATCTTACCATCAAGGACAACACTTGTATCATAATGCCAACAATCTCCCCCTTTGGACTTGATGGCAAAGCTAACTTGTCATACTGAGAACTGTCATCTGATTCCTTTGAGTTGTCCTGCATCCCATGTATTCTGTCACATATGATATCTCTTCTGTAGATTCATCTAGTTGTATATAAGTGAGTTGTTCTTCTATGAATGGGTTGCCATCAAGTACAACACATGCATCATAATGCCAACAGGTATTATTTTCTGTTCTCTTATGTTTTAACTCTTGTATGAGAGTAGATATTCATATAACAAAGTTGGTGAACTAACAAGTTAGTCAACCCAACTATTAATCTAGGTTGTCATTGATGTCAATATAGCAGTGTTTGTGATGGAATATTCTTTGATACATGATTGCCCATTGATGCCCATTGATCATAATGCTCAAAGTTTGACATATGATGACATGATGAGATGGAGGACGCAAGTGGATTGAACAGCAAATGGCACGTCAATTGAATAGCAAATGACGCAGGAGGCCAATTGAACAGCAAATGATGCAGGATGTCAATTGAACAACAAATGGGGCAGTAGATCGAGTAGAGCAACAGCGATAACGAAGGAGCATAAGCAGAGTTATCAGAGGTCACAGGAAGTTAAGCCACAGGAGCTACAGCTATCGGAAGAGCGAAAGAGTCAAGAGAAATCACAGGAGCAACAGCTATCAGAAGAGCGGAAGAGTCAAGAGAAGTCACAAGAGCAAGAGCTATCGGAAGAGCGAGGGTAGGAAAGTATGGACTTCCTTGATCATGGCTGAAGTCCTGCACTCAATCCTCGTTGTCGATCTCATAGTCAACCCTTAGATCATGGTCAACTGCGGGGGTTAAGGTCGTTTTTAATTCATGTGCTAGTCGAAGTCCCACAAATCCTCTAATTGCGATAACATTGTGGACCCGACGGGTTTATTAACAACTACTTAAGAAATATCGCATCCGTCGCATATCGCAAGTCTTGAAGAAATGTAACGATGGTAAAACCTCCGATTGCAATATCATATTGTGGACCCGCTGCACCATTATAACATGACTTTATACAATTTCGCATCCGCAGTATCGTTAGTTTCTAAGGGATGTCAAACCGCCGATTGCGATTAAGGTGATGACGTGGCATGTGGGACCTCCATATGGGTAACGTATCTTGAGCATATATCACAGAGAAGAGGTAATAGTTCACAACTCGTGAACTTGAAGGAACAGAGGAAGCCACAAGGTCAAGCAAATGAAAGAAGTCGTCGAAAGGTCAAGAAGCCAAAGGTCTGGCAGACGATGAAGGTACAAAAGAAGCCGAAGATCGAGTGAGAGAGATGCAAGCAAAAGGACAAAAGGAAGCCGAAGGTCCAGCAGGACAAGAGGAAGGCAAAGGACGAAACATTTTGTTGATTGGCTTAATCTTTAAAAAGACTCAGACCTGTGATAAATTTGTTGATGGAAGAAGTACAGAACATAATTTTGAAGAACAATTCTATGAAAGGAAATAAAGTTTCATCTATCATCATTTGAGGGGAGTAGTAGACAACACCAGCATTTGAAGACAGATTGTCATTGATGTAGCAGTGAAGCTGTAGATTGACAGAACATAGTGAAGAAGATTTTGAGAGCAGTGTAATACAATCAAAACATTTCTTGACAAAGCAAAACTATAGGGTTGGTGCCTCAGAATTAGCAGGATTGGTGTCCTTGGAGTTGGTGTTCCTAAATCCAAGGTTGGTGCCTTGACAAGACAGGGTTGGTGCCCTGAAGATTGGAGCCTCACAAAAAGTCCAAGTTGGTGCTTGGCAACAGATTGGAGCCTTATATATATTGTACCTGATTTATTGTAAAGATTATATTAATAAAAGCATTTATTCCTATTGCTCATTTTGTGTTCTCAATATAAATAATTTAATTGGTAAAAATAACAATTGAAAAGAAATATTGATTCACCCCCCTCTCAGTATTTCCAACAATTGGTATCGGAGCCAAGTTCTTCATATCAGCCTAACAGCTAGAGGAAGGATTCTTAGTCACAATGAGAAATCAAGAAGTGTCAGGAAGACCTCCTTTGTTCGATGGCACAAATTTTGGTTTTTGGAAAAAAAGAATGTCCTACTACTTAATGTCCCGTGGACATGAAGTTTGGCATTCGGTTTAAAATGAGTACACAACTCCTTCCACTCTTCCAACAGATCAAGACGAAAGGAAAACTTACATTGCAAATGCAAAAGCCTTAAATGTCATCCCTAGTGGAATCACTGATTCTGAATTTACAAAAGTCATGAATTGTAACTCGGCCAAAGAAGTATGGGATAAGCTAGTTAGCTTATACGATGGGGACTCCAAAGTTAAGAAGGCAAAGCTTCAAACTCATAGAAGGCAATTTGAAAATCTGAAAATGGATTATGAAGAAGATATTGAATCATACTTTCTCTGAGTAGCTGAAGTGGTCAACTCTCTTAAAGGATTGGAAGAAAACATTGAAGGAAGCGCTATTGTTCAAAAGGTCTTAAAATCTCTCCCAGACAAATTTTACTTCGAAGTAAGTGTTATAGAAGAAATGAAGGACCTAGATACTCTCAAGATGGATGAACTTCATGCAATCCTCATTGACGATGAGATGAGAAAAGGAATCCCAAGTTCCAAAGATGCAGCATTCAAGGCCTCAAAATCAAAAAAGGGAAAAGAATGGAATACCAGTAGTGATGACTCTGATGTTGAATCTGAATTGGCGCAATTTGTATGAAGACCAAAGAAAAGATCTAAGCTAAAAGGTAAGTACCCTCTTATTTGTTTCAAATGTGGAAGAATAGGTCATTAGGTTGCAAAATGTCCTCATAAGCACGATAGTGATGGTGAGGAAAATTCTAAAAGGATGGTATACAAAAAGAAAGGGTTCAATAAAAAGAATTTCTTCTCTAAGCAAGATGAGTCTAATGAAGGTGAATATATAGTCATCAAAAAGAAATCAACTAATCAGTGCCCCAACCGCAAAGGAGGTAATGAAGAATCAGATGAAGAAAATGACCATGCTGGAAGCCAAGAAGTATTATTCATGGCATTCACAAATGATGATGATTCAGGTCTAGAAAGAAATGTAGATGAATTGTTAATGAGTACCATTGAATAAAATGAGAAATTACGAAATAAAATCATCTCTCTCAAGGTAGAAAACAAGGAAACAAAAAGAACGGAAGACCTCTTGAAAAATAAGCTAAAAGAAAAAGAAGAAATTTGTGAAGAACGTGAAGCCGAAATAGTATCTCTGAGGAATGAATTGGAGCAAGTCAAAAAGGGTTGGGAAAGCTCTCAAATACTTGACTGTATCCTAAATAATCAAAAACCTCAACATGACAAATCTGGGATAGGTTTTAAAGGAGAATCATCAAATACTAAGAATAATGCAAAAAGCTATGCCGACATACTTTCCAGCAACCCAAAAGAAGAAAGATTATTTCATAAAAGGCCCATCTCAAATCCAAAGAACGAAGAGAGAGTAACTCCAAGGAAGAATGTTGATTCAAATCATGGCTATTACAACAAGTACAAAATTATATTTTTTGGGCATTGCTTTTATTGTAAAAATTTTGGTCGTCAAGCTAAATATTCCATGGCCCGTAAGAATGAAACACCAAAATTGAAGGATCAAACAAACAAACCATATGGCCTCATAGGGCAAGGACAAATCAAGACCTACAACTCTTTTGATCCCTTGGCCAAATTTGATCCAATTTGTTCATTATGTAATGATAATGGACATAATGAACAAAATTGCCCCCTCAAAAGAAGGAAAGCAAAAAATGAGAATCCCAACATGGATAAATGTGGCCTAGCTCTGTGTGCTCACAGTGATGAAAATCATTGGTTTGTGGATAGTGGGTGCTCTAGACATATGACAGGGGACAAAAGGAAGTTTGTCTCATTGAACAAAAAGGAAGGAAATGTATCCTTTAGAAGTGGATCTGCCAAAATTGCTGGGAAAGGAACTATTACCCTTATTAATGGAAAAGGAAAGGCTCAAAATGCTTTGCTAGTAAACGGGCTCAAACCCAATCTCCTGAGTGTTAGCCAAATCTGTGACCAAGGACATAATGTTGTCTTTAGCACTAAAGATTGTGAAATAAGAAACCCTTCCTCAAGGAAACTTGTGGCGAAAGAAGTTAGAACATCAGATAACGTCTACATTCTAAACAAAATTCAAGAAGATAAATGTTACTTAAGTCAAACAGATGAAAGTTGGTTGTGGCACAAGCGACTTGGACATACAAGTTTTGATAACTTGATCAATATCAGCAAGATTAATGCAGTACGAGACATCCCAAAGTTATTCAAGCCAAATCAAGGAGTATGTGTTCCATATCAACATGGAAAGCAAACTAGAACCAGCCACAAGACCAAGGAGTTCTCTACATCAAAACCTTTGGAGATCATCCATGCTGATTTATGAGGACCAACTAGAACTCTGGCACTCCAAGCAGAAAGGTATTTTGCTTTATTTGTTGATGACTATACTAGAATGATGTGGGTATATTTCATAAAATATAAATCTGAAGCATTTGAATGTTTTAAGAATCTTAAAGCTTTTGTAGAAAATGAAAACGATTCTAAGATTAAATGTCTTAGAACGGATAGAGGGGGAGAATTCACATCAAAATAATTTGATGAATTCTGTAAAGTACATGGAATCAAAAGAGAACTCTCTATTGCCAGAACACCGAAGCAAAATGGGGTAGTTGAAAGAAGAAATCGAACAGTTCAAGAAATGGCTAGAACAATGTTAATAGCAGCTGACTTGCAGCCAAAATTCTGGAGAGAAGCAGCCGCGACAACTGTTTATACCTTGAATTCAACTCAACTAAGACCAAATAATGAGAAGACTCCTTATGAATTATGGAAAGGAAGACTTGCTTCAGTAAAATACTTCAAGATTTTTGGAAGCAAGTGCTTCATAAAAATCAATGATGGCTCACCAGGAAAATTTGATTCTCGGGTTGACGAAGGGATATTCCTTGGATATTCTACAAGGAGACTGGAGCAAAGCCTACAAGTGCTACAATAATCGACTACGGAAAATAGTGAAAAGCATTGATGTGAAGATTGATGAAGAGTCAAGACCTTCTAGAAAAAGAAATTGAAAATCATGAAGTTGACCCTCTCATTGAAGAAGAACATGAAAAAGAGGAAAAAGATCAAGAAAAACACAAGGAAAAAGAACCATCTCAAACCCCTTCAAAGATGAAGTTTCTCCAAAAACATCACCCAAAATAGCAGATTATTGGCAATATAGATGAAGGGATACAAACCCGAAGAAAGATGACTAGTAGACCAAAGAAAAATGATGTTGCTCTCCTATCTATGATAGAACCATAAACATTTACTCAAGCAAGGATCCTCATTGGGTAAAAGCCATGGAAGAAGAAATGTCTCAAATCGAGAAGAATGAGACAAGGGAGCTGGTACCTCGTCCAAAGGATAAAAATATAATTGGAACCAAGTGGGTGTTCAAAAACAAAACGAATGAAGATTGTAAATCATCAGAAATAAGGCAAGACTTGTTTGTGAAGGTTATTCACAAATTGAACGAATCAACTTTGAAGAAACCTTTGCACCAGTAGCTCGTGTGGAAGCTATAAGGATATTCTTGGCATTTTCTTGCTCAAAAGGATTTAAAATCTATCAAATGGACGTAAAATCAACATTTCTGAATGGGGAACTCAAGGAAGAAGTCTACATGGAGCAACCAGAAGGGTTTAATCTAACAGAAGGAAAAGACTTTGTTTGTAAGTTGAAAATGGCATTATATGGGTTGAAACAAGCTCCTAGAGCTTGGTACGCAAGATTGGATCACTATCTACAACAACAAGGCTTCAAGAAGGGGGTGGCACGAAGTAATCTCTACATAAAGATGGATGAGGATAAGTTACTAGTCACTCTTGTCTATGTTGATGATCTGATTTTTGCTAGTAATAATGATGAGATGAGCCATGAGTTTGCTCAAAATATGTCAAAAGAGTTTGAGATGTCGATGATAGGAGAGTTATCTTACTTCCTTGGACTACACTTATCTCAAACCACAGCAGGCATGTTCATATCTCAAGCAAAATATCTTAAAGACATGCTTAAAAGATATGGAATGGAAAATTGTGCACCCATGAGCACACTTATGACCACAAATTGCAAATTAAGCAAAGATGATGACTCTCCTCCGGTAGATGCAACTCATTACAGGTCAATAATTGGAGCCCTCCTATACATAACTGTTACGAGCCCTGACATTATGCAAGCAGTAGGAATGGTGGGAAGATTTCAATTAGCTCCTAAACAATCCCATTTGTTGGTTGTAAAAAAATTCTCAGATACTTGAAAGGAACTCCTAATTTCGGTCTTTGGTACCCTAAGAGCTCAACTCTTACTGTAACTGCATACACCGACGCTGATTGGGCCGGAAGTGTCGATGATCGAAAAAGTACTACTGGAAATGCATTCTTCCTGGGAGATTGTCTAGTATCTTGACTCAGCAAAAAGCAAACATCCATATCACTATCTACAGCTGAAGCCAAGTATATAGATGTCGTAGATTGTTGTACTCAAATATTATGGATGAAGGAAGCTCTTAAAGACGTCAACATAGGTACAAATCAACCAATCACCATCTATTGTGATAACACAAGTGCTATCAGTCTCAACAAAAATCCAATGATGCACTCAAAGACCTAACATATACCAATCAAGTATCATTTCCTTCGTGAACAAGTAGTTGAACAAAATACCACTTTGGAATATATCAATACTAAGGAGCAGATAGCTGATATTTTCAAAAAACCTCTTCCTCGAGAAGCATTTGAGTATCCTCGCCAAAAGATGGGGGTTATTTCTCTAGCATCACATTAAGTTGATTCATAAAGATGTTGCATGGCAAGGGAAGCAGTTAGACAGGGGGAGTCTTTGTGCACTCCTTTGCCATTGATGTCAAAGGGGGAGAGAAGAAAATATTGCCATCAACGACAAAGGGAGAAATTGTTAATCTAGGTTGTCATTGATGTCAACATAGCAATGTTTGTGATGGAAAATTCTTTGATACATAATTGCCCATTGATCATAATGCAAAAAGTTTGATATATGATGATATGATGAGATGGAGGACCCAAGTGGATTGAACAGTAGGAGGTCAATTGCACAAAAAATGATGCAGGAGGTCAATTGAATAGCAAATGACGCAGGAGGTCAATTGAACAACAATTGAACAGCAAATGACGCAGTAGATCCAGTAGAGCAACAGCAATAACAAAGGAGCATAAGCAGAGTTATCAGAGGTCGCAAGAAGATAAGCCACAGGAGCAACAACTATCGGAAGAGTAAAGAGAAGTCACAGGAGCAATAGCTATCGAAAGAGCAGGGGTAGGAAAGTACGGACTTCCTTGATCATGGCTAAAGTCCCGCACTCAATCCTAGCCGTCGATCTCATAGTCGACCCTTAGATCACGATCAACTACAAGGGTTAAGGTCGTTTTTAATTCATGTGCCAGTCGAAGTCCCGCAAATCCTCCGGTCGCGATAACACTGTGGACTTGACGGGCTTATTAACAACTGCTTAAGAAATATCGCATTCGTCGCATATCGCAAGTCTTAAAGAGATGTAATGATGGTAAAACCTCAGATTGCGATATCATACTGCAGACCCGCTGCACCACTATAACATGACTTTATACAATTTCGCATCCGCAGTATCGCTAGTTTCTAAGGGATGTCAAACCCTCATTTGCGATTAAAGGTGATGATGTGGCATGTGGGACCTCCATGTGGGTAACGTATCTCGAGCATCTATCACAAAGAAGAGGTAACAATTCACAACTCGTGAACTTAAAGGAACGGAGGAAGCCGGAAGGTCAAGTGAACGAAAGAAAAAGTCAAAAGGTCAAGAAGCCAAAGGTCTAGCAAACGATGAAGGTACAAAAGAAGCTGAATATTGAGTGAGAGAGATGCAAGCAAAAGGACAAAAGGAAGTCGAAGGTCAAGCAGGACAAGATGAAGCATCTTTAAAAAGGCTCAGACCTGTGATAAATTTGTTGATGGAAGAAGTATAGAACATAATTTTGAAGAACAGTTCTGTGAAAGGAAATAAAGTTTCACCTATCATCATTTGAGGGGAGTAGTAGACAACACCAGCATTTGAAGACAGGTTGTCATTGATGTAGCAGTGAAGTTGTAGATTGACAGAACGCAATGAAGAAGATTTTGAGAGCAGTGTAATATAATCAAAACATTCCTTGACAAAGCAAAACTATAGGGTCGGAGCCCTTGGGGTTGGTGCCTCAGAATTGGCAGGATTGGTGTCCTTTGAGTTGGTGCT
Source organism: Pinus taeda (assembly GCA_000404065.3). Lineage (NCBI taxonomy): Eukaryota > Viridiplantae > Streptophyta > Pinopsida > Pinales > Pinaceae > Pinus > Pinus taeda. The sequence continues at coordinate 189,999 of APFE030915091.1, read as the reverse complement.
CCTAAATCCAAGGTTGGTGCCTTGACAAGACAAGGTTGGTGCCCTGGAGGTTGGAGCCTCACAAAAAGTCCAAGTTGGTGCTTGGCAACAGATTGAAACCTTGTATATATTGTACCTAATTTATTGTAAAGATTATATTATTAAAATCATTTATTCCTATTGCTCATTTTGTGTTCTAAATATAAATAATTTCACTGGTAAAAATAACAATTGAAAAGAAACACAGATTCACCCCCCTCTAAGTATTTCCAACAATTACCAGGGATAAATGACAATGAACATCAAGTAGCACCGACCATGGTGGAATCATCCTTCATAGCACGTTTGTCCATAGCCATGTTCTCTATCTTTGCAGGTTTTGGCTGACATGTATTCTGAGTTCTCCAATACATTTCATTCCCAAACCTAGTCTGTATATTGAATGCTCATGGAATCAATAAGATGCCATTTATTTTTAACAATCTCTGTATCAATGATAACCCTGATACCAAATAATGCACTCTTTTCCTTTTCACTTTTGAGGTACATTTCCTGAAGCCAAGTGCTGCATATATTTTGACTCACTCTACTACCTTGAATGGAAACTGTCCCAATCATGCATAGAATGTGTAAACTAAAGCAAGCATGGCAGAAAAGATCTATAATCTATAAATAAATATCAAAATCATACCTTTGGAGTGCATTTTCCAGCTCCAAAGCTCTTCCTTTGTGCTTGAACCAAAGCAAGAAGAAGCCTGTACGTTTCAATGGCATTCATTGGCGATGACTGTGCAATCTGCAGTTTTGCTTTTGTCCTCAACAACACTCCTTGTTCCCATTTTCCTGTTTCATCTAAAGCAGCATCCAGGACAGTTTCTGCTTCGGAATAACGTTTCTGAGCTGATAAAATTAGTGCCAAAAGCCTCCATCCTTTCAATAATGAGCCAGCAGTTAAGTCCAGATATTCTTTTACATAGCGGAGTGCCAGATTCAGATTACGATTTTCAGCATACTCAAGACCCAATTCAAAGATCCAGTCTGGGTTTTGTTTTTCCCAAATGATAGCTTCCTCTAAGAATTTCAAAGCTTCACTGTGCAGACGGGTTCTTTCTGAGTCTGAAGATGAAGCTTTAGTTTTCCTTTCCAAGGCAAGACCTAATAAACGATATGCAATGCCCTTTAAGTGTTCAAACTCCCCTTTGGCATTCTCCACGGCTCTTGTTGCATATCCCACTCCTTCAGCAGCAAGATGGAAATCTTCAGTACAAATCTTTGCTGCTAATAACAATGCTGACAAATCATTTGGTTTTTCTGATTTGCTCAATGACTTTCTTAGAAGATTTAATGCAACCAGATTTTGCCTCGCACCACTATAACAAAGAGCCAGATCATTCCATCGATCAGACCTTGCATAAATTCCAGGTAAGACCTCTTCAACTTGCTTTGCTATCACAAGGGATTGTCCAGAAAGAGAAAGTGCAAAAGTAAGGTGATCCATGACTGCAGGATCCCACGCAATTTTGCGTAGACAACATTTTCTTAGGAGAATCATAAGCAATAGAATAGCCTCCTCTGTATTATTCTTTGGGACAAATGAACCATCAATCTGAGCAGCTAAACTAGGTGCACCTGCCTCAACCCCCCCATAAAGTAACAAAATAGCAAATTCCTTTTGTATTCTTGCGCAACAGTCTGCATCAAGGTGCCATTGACTAAGGAGAGCCCGTCTATATGCAGCCATTGCTTCATGCTGGAGACCTGCTTGCTTCCACAGTTCTGGTAGAAGTTCAACAGCCTTGCCAACTGTCTCCTGCAGTTTGTTGTCTCCCAACAACTCAGGCATGCCCTGAGGAAAAGCTGTTTCAATTGTGTCTAGAACACTTTTGCATTCTTGAGCAGCTTCTGCAATCACAGAATGAAAATATAATTGACAAAGAGAGATGTGCAAAGTCACATAGGATTCTCATAATAATAAATAACAAAAGAGAAAATCACATCAAATGCAAACATAGCCCAAACCCAAAACTTTTATTTGCAAGATATTTACTGTATATTGAAATATTCTGATAGTAAACATCTAGAAAAAGATCTGACGCGTCTAAGAAAAATAAACACCAACGATGAACCTCCAGACTATGATCTACGGCATTACTCTCTTGCATCCTTTTGTTACAATGCAAGATGGACTTTTATTGAACATTAGATTATTTCGATGCACGGAATAATACATGTTACATATTTGCAAAGCCACTTCCTACTAAGGAATAATGCAACATTACTATTCCCAAAAAAAAAATGAAGTGCCATTCTGCGTACATGGGTATAGCTGCAGCATTATCCTCTTGCATCCTTTCTTCTGTTATTATTGAGTATGCAACAAGAATCTATAAGTCCTTTGATGCAGATTACATCAGATTTGACATATTTCTAGGTTCACAGCTTCAGTAGAGAAAGAAATTCATTAATGTCAATGGGAATAAAAAGTACAAGAAGTCACAAAATAACGATGTGAGACTGCCAAAAGCAACTCTTAACAGCAGAAAGGAAATTTTCTGAAAAGTTCATAGTTGAAAATGTGATGAAGATGTGTTCCATTACCAAAAACTGTTATGCTAACAAGATAATGGAAAACAAAAAGGCTGAATCCAAATTACTGCCAAGGAACAATAGAAATGTATCCCAAATAAAGAAACAAGCAGACGAGGAGGAAGTCATATTAGACCGGTCAATTTTTTAACATAAAAATTATTAGGGTAAACAACCACTTTATGAATTTGCCACCATGTGAACAAGAAAGAAAATTAAAGAGAAAAGGGATTCAAAGGGACAAAAATGACAAAATGCATTGAAAGGGACTGTTAAAGGAACCATGCAGAGAAACACAAGGGAGTTCATCATACACCTAAGCGCTAAACACCAGTATAGAATCATCCTAACTCCGGATCTACCAAGCACTGAGAGGAATCAAATCTCAGGAGATGCAAACTTTTCCTCAACTTTTGCACTCAAAAAGGGGTTTGCATCTTGAGAGATTTGATCCCTCTCGGCACTCAGTAGATCATTATATGTTTTGGAATATCATGGTTACGAATATTAATCATTATTATTTAAATTTATTTTAATGTGATATTGGATATCATGATTTTTTATTGAAAATTTTGTTTGTAATTTTATTAATAAAAACAAAATTACAATATAAAAAATTGATTTGAATCGATTTATACTTTTATTATTTCTATTACTTTTGTAATTGAGCTGATATTATGTTTTATTATTATTAGTATTTTCATCTAATGCATCATTTTACGGACACTATAAAATCTCCCCATTCTGGACTGCAAAGCGCCTCTCAGCGCAATAACAGTAAGAAAGTTTTCCTGACCAACATGCAACTCTAAATAAAAGATACTGTCCCATCACCCACAATCATAAACCCCCATAAGGAAAAAAGTTGTGCTCGGTTTTTATCTGGTAAAATACTCTCTGGGTATGGCGGTGCCACGTGCAATCCTTGGTGGCAGACAATGTCACAAGATTCGTCGCACTTCAACCTTGAGGTTCGAATTTTGGCAAACCTTAAAAAGATTTTGAAGTTTGATGAACCTCATCAAACCTCATAGCCATTGACCAAGTCAATAGATCAAAACTCATAACCTCATGTCACAACTCAAGCTTGTAATCTATCCTTGCAGTTTCCATGTTTGTGATAGCAGTTTTTATTTTTATTGATGTTGATTCTTACAGTTTGATCCTATTTTTCAAGTTAATATATCTATACATATAGAAAATATACATAGACTAACCTAATGGCGAACCTTATCTGAACCCTAACAAAAGTTCGAACTTGAACCGAACCTGATCATTGTCGAACCCAAACCATGTGACTTAGGTGGCAGACACCAACCAGAAAAAATTAAAATCTTGCATTAACAAGGTCGTGAAAGTTGAAACCATCCAGAAAAACTATAATACCTTGCATTATCATAAGAAGAAAATTTAGCTTCATAGATTCCACCAACTATTTTATTTCTCCAAGAAAGAGCAAAGGTTTTATAATCCTATTCAACCACACTTGCATCAATCTCTGGAAAGCAAGCAGTACCAACACTACTTTGTTTTGACTAGAGACATAAAAAGTTCAGAACTGGTTTTCTATGACTTAAAGGCAAAACTTGAATTGTGCTATAGTTCTCTACTATTGACTGCTACTGAGTGCTATGATGAAGTATTTTAAGGACATTTTTTTTTGCCTGTGTCTTGTTCTGCTTGATATGACTCCAAGATTATTATGGCTAGCAAAAATGTTTTTGATAAATACATTTGCCAAAATTCGGGAATCCTCTCTTTCTGTCTTAAACAAGCAGTTTCCATCTAACTCTAGAGGCCTTGACTTCGCTTCTCCTTTGCTAGACGTTTAGCAATCTTCTTTCTTTAAGGCTAATAGTTCCTGTCAATTTTTGCCGCTCTCCATCTTCAGAACTTCAATGAGATCGCTTAAATCCACCCTTATAGCAGATACTGCAATAACTATTCATCAGAATGGATTTTAAATCCTCCTGGGCTCCTACCCACTCAATAATCACTGCAACAGACACATAGAACAGGTTAATTCACACTATGTCAAGTGAAAATGCTTATGAAACAATTTGAGAGTTCACCCAAATGAACTGTTGCAAGTGGAAATATTTGAAAATTTGTTATAACAAATGAGAAATCATACAATTTCTGCCATGGGCCAAATTGATTTTATTGGAGAAACAGTAATTGCAAACCTTCTGAAAGGGCCCCTCTAACTCAAGGGGAGGCATCAAGGATGTCCCTTGTCATCTACGAAAGCCCATATCTCCTATCCATCTGTACAGGATCACCATCCCCTATGAAACGGAACACTGGGACAACCTCTGATCCCATAACAAACCCATATATATATTAATTATATATATATATCCTATCCACCTGTACAGGATCACCATCCCCTATGAAACGGAACACTGGGACATCCTCTGATCCCGTAACAAACCCCATATATATATATATATGCTTTCACTAGCAGTAGGGTGGGCTTTGATTGTATAGATTCGACCATGAAATTGCTACCAGGAACACCAATTCATGTGTTTAGTTCTTTCTCATTTAACTTTTCACAATTACCACCAACCAAACAACAATTAAGTAATATAATAGAAGAGCAAAGTAATATCACAGAAGTATGCTTTCACTAGCAGTAGGGTGGGCTTTGATTGTATAGATTCAACCATGAAATTGCTACCAGGAACACCAATTCATGTGTTTAGTTCTTTCTCATTTAACTTTTCACAATTACCACCAACCAAACAACAATTAAGTAATATAATAGAAGAGCAAAGAGCATGATATTCCAAAATGCAGGCATTCTTGAATGATGGGTGGACATGTATGTGGCGAGTTGTCAAATGTTATTTTGAATGAATATGACAAGATGAATCCAATAATAACCTTCTAGATGTTGCAACCTTCACCTGTTTGCTGACCGTGTCAATTAATTCTTGGTAAGGAACCCACAAATATGTGCATTTTCTAGCAGATGGTTTATATCATGTCAGATGATGATGTATGGATATACCATTGTATTTTTATTTTTATTATCATTAGCAAAAGCAATGCTTTACATGTTTTGAAGATCAAATTGTGCAATTGGATGCATCGTGTCTATTTGTCCACTACTGTACCTTGAGATTTAGAAGATCTATCCAGTCATTGCTGAAACATGTACCCCCAACCCCCTGTTTGCAAACCTTGCAAAACAGGGTAAATTTGAAATATTGGCAGTCCAATGGTACTATCTATTGTGAATACATAAGGAAAATCATGACTAACAAATACAAAACACACAAAGAAGCGAAAAGCATCCAATGAAATACACAAAGAAGGGACAAGTGTCCAAGGAACAAGGAGAAACAAAGAAAAGAATCTGGATAAATGAATCACCCTTTTATATGTTAATCTCAAATAAATAATTTACATGGTCACCTGTTTGTTGGGGAAACTACACATAACAACATGAGTGGTCTATAATATTTGACCATTATTGACATTAACAGAAGATTTAGGGCATTAACCTTACAATATAAATATAACCCCACCATATTACATAATTAACCATAACAATTCATCCCTTCACAAGAAAAATTGGTCTGCAGTGCATCTAAAATGTAAGAGAAAAAGTTTCTACATCTGTTAATGAGAACCCATCAGGCCTCATCAAAAAGATGACCTTTTTGTCACAAGATATCAACCTACACAAAAGGCAGGAAAACAGGAATAACCTGCAAAGTCCAAAGTATGGATCACTAGTGCCTCTCTCTCCAGGGTTGCGTCCTTGTACAATTTGAGAAATTCAAGAGTTCAACAGCAATATGAAAAGCAAGATGAGGAAGTTTCTCCAATTGAAAAGCATTATCAGCCACCTATATATCTCGATGCTCAATCTTCTAAAGAGACTTCAACATTTTCTCGTAAAAATACAACAAATCTGTCATGGAATTTGAACTTGCGTTGCAACTTGTTGCAATCCATCAACTATTTATTCTTGATACTGTGCCTTCAAAGAGAGGTCAAGGGTGCGAGAATGTTGTTGACAGCTATGAGATAGAAAGAAGGAATGAAAATAAATTAATGTCCACAAATGACCAAAATAAGTCAATGAAACTAGAAAGTACAATATGTCATAGTGGCCATGAAGGGGTGTCAATGGCATCTACCCTAGATGCAACATAAGCATGATTAAAAATAAATATTAAAGGGGTGAAGGCCCAACTAGTAAACACTTGACAAAAACATGGGAGAAGAAGCCTTAATCTGCACCAAAATCAGAGGAGGAGCTAACATCATCACTGACCACAAAGGAAGTACAGCCTATGGATGTCTTCTAGGGAATCATCCAAACTAAAGCTACAATGGATTATCCTAGGGAGAAGTTACGTGCCTCTTGTTGAGGCAGTCCTAACATTTGAGGTCAATGACTCCCCAATAAAGCATGCAAATTTGACAATCGGCGCTTTTTTCCTCAATTTGCATTTGGAGTCAATCTCACCCTATGTTGAATGCTAGAACAAGTATGTCTAGGTGACCCTGTGATATGTCTCAATGGTCTCCCGCCAAAATGAGAATGGAAGAATATCTCATTGATCGTTGATCTAGGGAAGCTTCAACTTTAACTTGGTTATTATGATTATGAGATGACGTAGTAAGGGGTGAGGATAGATGTAGCTCATAGGGGTCCATATACTATAACTAAAAAACATAATTTGCACAAAACATAGAGACGTCTAGAAGTTTCCAAAATGGGTATGGTTGGAAACGTGGCCCACCGCAAAAATGGAACATCTAATATATATATATATATATATATATATATATATATATATATATAATATATAGATAAAGAGAGAGAGAGACCATTATCTTGCAAGATTAGAAAGAATGAGACACATAAATGGCATTCTAGAGGAAAATCCAAGCCCATATTAACTCTCACAGATGATTACAAGATACAAAATCCAAAATTAGCCTTTATAAATGAAGCTATACATCCAACATTCCAAACTCAGCCTTTATACATGAGGCTATATGTGCTATAAGTAGAATTACATATCACAAAATTATCACCTTCGTCAACAAAAGTAGAACAAGATGCTTGTTCAACAAAACAAGGTGTGGATTGGAAGAAGAGGCAACTCTAGTTCTAGTTGCATCACCACCAATATCAAGAGTAATAAGAGAGAGATCCAAGTCTAGGAATTTTGCTTCCACCCAATCTTTATGAGGTCCACTTTTAGGTTCTTCACCCCTACGAGACACAAGGCATAGGATTGACTACACATATACAAGATTCTCATCCCTCTACAATCCCAACCTCTTGTGCTTCACAGAATAAATGAAACTATAGGTGCCCTAATTCTATCATATTGATGAAGAGTTTGCCACCTGTGATAAAATGTGAGTGGCAAGGCTTTGCAAATAGACACATTTTTCCCCATGGCAAGTGCACCATTTAACCTGGTTCATGGTCCTCCGCTCATCCAAAGCTAATGTTTCTGCAAAATCCTCTAATCTAGTAGCAACACAAGCAAATTCCTCCATCGCATTAGTTTGTAAAGAAGTAAGAAACAACCTCTGAAAGGCTTTCTTCACTCCATTGGCCACCTACTTGTCCTTATGTGGAACCTTCTTCTTCCCATTGATTTGAGCAATGAAATCTTCATCATAAAATTTTGGATTTAGATCATATGTCAAAGTGTGGAATTGAGTGTTAAAACTTATATCCATTCCACCTCATAACAATGATGTATTTCCCATGCTCTACAAAATCAAAATCAACAAAAGCAAGAGTCAAAACCTCTTGTATAATAATTTGCAAAAAAAATTCAACCACGGTGTGCATGCCATCATAAACCTCTCCCAAGAAAGGTTTGTTTGTATCCACATCTTGGAGATGATCAAATGCAAGTAATGTGAACTTGAGCAAGAAATCAATTTTACTCTACCAATCTTCATCAATCAACACACTCCGCACCAATCTTCTTCTCTCTAAATTTTCCCATCTCCACTCAATCCAAGTTGCACCTACCAACATATTTAGCAATGTAGGCTTGACTTCTAAGTTACCGGAAACGCTTACCAAAAACTCTGGAAACATTGTTCGTCGAATCAGAAACGAATTCAGATACGAAACTCATTGGAGATGGTATCGAAATGTATGCACGGCGTTTCAGAATTTACGGAAACGGTGAATCTGATTTCTGCAACGTATCAAAAATTTTAGGCGGTTTTGGATCCATTTCCAGAAATCCAGATACGGATCCAGGGAAATTGTGATCAATATCCAGATTTCCAAAAACAGATCCTTGCAAAAAACCCCATGTCGGAAACGGATCCATGCAAAAGGGCGCACGTCAAGAACGGATCATGCAAAAAACGACGTTGAGAACAGATTTGACTTTTTAATGGTTCCCTTGGTTAAAAATCGAGCATTTTATCCTTTAGGTTTTAACCTTTTACTCATGTTGTCACTCTCCTCATTTCATTTGCTATTTTCTATTGGAGCTTGGACCCAGGAGGAGTCGGCGATCATTGTTATTCGAGAGTTGGAGGAGTCGGTGGTCACTGTTATTCGAGCATTAGAGGACTCGGCGATCACTATTATTCGAGAGCTGGAGAAGTCGCTATTGGAGCTTGGAGGAGTAATTGGAGTTGTTGCTTGAAAGTCCATACGACAACCATTGTTGGAGCCGGGAGTGACGAGTCGCTGCTAACCTACTACTACTTGGAGTCACTGGAATCGTTGGAGACCACTACTAGTCCATTAACTTAGTAAGTTAGTACACATCTCTTCGACCCTGAGGTTTTTATTTTTATTTGCTTGTTTGTCGATTTGGTTTTCATATTCAGTTGCCCGCATAATGGAGCTCAATTTCTTTACTGTCTAGACATGTCTCGACTCTCATATGACTAAGCGGCCACTAGTAAAGGTTGCAATGGATGCGGCTAGGTATACAGCTTTCAGTGGCATACTTGTTGTTGTACACGAGGCTTGCATAGTGCCTATGAGATGCAGTGTGTTCTTCGTTGTTTGTTCCATGCTATGTGCAGTACACTACATCTTGCACAGAGAAAATTAAATTTTAATGATACATTGTGCACTTGTTGCAAAATACTATCTGGTCGAATCACTTTACCTAATCGTCGTTCTAAATTTGAATTTTCTTGAATGTGGAGATACTTGGGGGAGGAGCAGCACGAGGAGGAGGAGGAGGAGACTGTGGCAACATCAGCATTAGCACCATCTGCTATAGATATAGGAGAGCACAGCTCCATACCTAGCACTCATTATTTGACATTAGGTGCAGGGGCAAGGCCTTCTACTGCTAAGGGCAAGCCTGGGAAACCGCCCATCATGTTTTCCCATAAAAGGGGGAGAGGGCACTGATTTCAAATAGATAACTGCTAGTTTTATTTGTTTTGCTACATATAACTCATGAAGATGAGATACTTCTATATATGTGATGTTATTTTGTATTGGTTCTCCATATTTGAGTCATTGATTGGACAATTATCAGGGATCAGCAGGGTTTGGTATCGCCTATGATGTATCATTTTTATTTTACATCATATATATCAGTGCTTTCTTCATATTTATGTGCCAATGTGTTTATTTCATGTTGTTATTGCTTTATATGTTTACAAAATCTGAAGAAAAAAATGAATACATTATGCATTTTTATGCTTAACGATATTTTCGCCGGTATTGCCAATAAGATGTTTTCTGGACCCTCACCGATATTTTGCCAATACCGATATTTTCAACATTGTGAATACCTCCCTAGTTAAGGAGTGTTAAAGAATGTAACTAGTGTCGGTCTTCATAATTATATTTGAGTCATGATGTAATGTGTTTGTCAAAAAGAAAGAAAGGAAATTTTATTATGAGTTATTAGCATGGGTTTCATGCTCTTAATATTGTATTTCTAGGTCAAAGCCTCCATTGTAGGTTTCTAGGGTTTGTGTCTTAAGTCCTAGTCTGTGTCATCATCTAATATATCCTTCTTGAGCTTTGTATATCAAGAAAGAAAATTATTTTGATGCAAATTGAGTCAAATAGGCCTCCTTCACCAAGTCGGCTTCAAAGAAGTCAAGTTAGCCTCATTAATGAAAAGTCTGCCTTAACAGGAGCATCAAACTACTATATATTGGCAGCTACTCGACCTCATTTGAGAGATACCACAAGTTGGATCTGAAGTTATAGGAGAAGAAAAGAAGTGTGAAATACCTAGAGAAGAAAGAGAAAACCCTAGCAAAGAAAAAGGAGACACTTATCAAGCAAGAAGAAGCTGAAATTCTCTTTCCTCTACCACACGTGTGAGTTTCTGGCTTGCCGCAGGAGGGCCGAAATCACAAATCTACAGTAGGGCCAAAATTCTGGAAGTTGGAGGGCTGAAAATTCTAAGTTGTAGCTGGGTTGAGATTGTTTGACTATAAGTGACTATTGAAGTTTGGTTAATCCTCTTGGAAAGTTGACTTGGTGGAGAGAGGAAGGTCTTTTGGTCTAGTCTAAGGTCTTGGGTCTTTTCAATTTGATTTGACTCTACTAGTGGAAAAGTTTGACTAGGTTTTCCCCTATATAGGGGTTTTATCCCTGGTTGAGTGCCTATATTTGGTGTCATTGATCTTCATGCTTTTGATTTGATTATTGCTTGATGAGAAGAAAATAAAAGAACATAAAGAAATTTAATAAGAATACAAGAATTTCACAAGTAACTATCAACATAAGAAAATCTTTCTGATTTTCTAACACAGTTGACTTCTAAACTTCAAAAAAGGAGTGCCTTCTCCATTGAGCAATGAAGTCCTTGTTCCCTGCCATCTGCATATGAGCATGTAACATGGTGATGATGGAATGACATTGTTCAATAGCCTATGCCTTGTATCAGCCCATTCGACTGAGATAATGGAAACCCCCATTCCACCTAGCATTCCAAAACCTCCAGTCTTGAGATACCAAGTCAAGAGTGGACACAATTCCCTGTCCTTGACTCATATGGAAGCAGGATCATATCCTTATTCCAACAACTCGCAATCATCTTTCTTACAAAATTATGTCTCATTTTTCCTTGTATTTCTTGTAAATTTGTAGTTAGTCTTAAACATAAAAAACCCCTAAAAATATTATATTCCAAAAATTAAAATTATATTCTATTAAAAACCCAAAAAATATTTATTAGTGAATAGCTTCACTCAATTGTGGTTTACATTTTATTCAATGGTTATATCTTTGGCAAAATCCCCACAAAACTTGTCATTTAAAGAATCCCTAAGCCCTAAAGTTGTACAGCTTCTTTCAATTTGCATTATATTGTTGTACCAATCATATTCTCAAGTGTTTTGAAGCTAATTATATGTCCTGGAAATAATCTACAACAATTAAAAGTGTTAGAGACAAACTCTTGCCTTGGATACGTGAAAATGAAAGTTAAATCTTTTGTATCCATTTAAACTTATCTTAAAAACCTTTTCATTGAATAATTATTTATATTAGAACACATATTGGTTGTCCAAAAATACTTGCAGGTCCAATTATTATTTCTGGAAAAGTCAATTTTCAGCGCTCATTGTTGTGGGCTCATTTCTAGGTAGTCATATTGCAAATTTAATATCTTTTCGACTACTTGACCAAAATTATTGTTCTTGTGCTCATTCAAAAACTCCGTAATAGTACTAACATCTCTAACAAATTTCCTTAAGTTTTAGGTTCATTTAAGGTCAGTTTCAAGCCCCTAAAGTGACCCTATGTTTGTCAGCCTGTTGCACCTTCAAGAAATATTGAATTACAGGTTTGAACAGCAAGCCTTTTGTCTTCTTACAGCCACATAGAACAAGTATAACAGCTCTATTTAGCATTCTATTGTGGTAAGAGGCTCTTATACTCAATTTGTGGTGTTCTGAGCTCACTTTTCTAGCATATTGAGTACTTTTCCATTGCTGGTCTACATTATTAACTGGCTGTTATATCAAATGAACAGATCAGATTTTCAGTTATCATACTACCTTCAACCTTTTCCATCTACTTGATTTAGCCACTGCTCTACTTATTTGTTGATTGAATTGTTGTGTGTAGGGATACCACCCATGGCATTTACTTGGAGTTGGCCTAAAGCGAGAAGAATAAGTTGAGGTGAGATTGGGCGTACTCCTAATAGTGCTTGCCATGTAGCAGTCTTGGTTGATCCTAGCCATCACTGCTAAATTGAGTGGTAACAGCTATAGGTAACCAAGGAAAGATATGCAACCACCAATGTATACAACCACAGAGATGCAAACCAGCTAGTGGGAAAGCACAGGGTATGGGAGCCAAGCCGCTGCGAGTACAGGCCATATGCAGTCGTACATCGTGAGTACAAGAGCTACCGCAAAGATTTGTTATCAGACAAGTGCAGTGAAGAAATCCTAGTTGTAGCAGCATATTGACAACAAGTATGACGAACCATGCCAACAGTGATTAGTGGAGGTCAATCTTCAAAGGGAGAAGGGATACCATACTAGTAGTTTGGTAGAAAATAATTTTGTGCGTGTTTCAAGGGATTGAAACAGAGATCTAGATGAGACCTTAGCAAATGTATAAACCAACATCCTTTATTTTTCTTGTGGATGGTAGAAGGACTTAGCATAAGGCAGTAATTATTGGATCTAGAGATGGAAGCAACTAGTTTGAGATTTGAGGATAGGTTGGATGGAACATCTAACTACCTACCCTGGAAGGCAAGGATTACCTTGTTGCTGAAATAAATGGCCTTTGGGAGATTGTTGACAAGGAGAATCAATTGTCAACAGATCCAACATAGTTTGCATCCCATGAAAAGGACATTAAAGCTCAATGTGTCATCATGGATGTCGTGCAGAATCACTTGATCCCTCACTTGGTAGAGAAGAAGAGAGTGTGGGACATGTTTGAGGTTGTAGTCGACCTATTCCAAAGTAACAAAATGAACAAGAAGATGATCTTGCGAAACAAGCTCAAATCCATTCAAATGTCAAGGTTTGATAACGTCACCAGTGACTTCTTGAGGATCACCCAATCATGGGATAATCTTGTAGTAATTGCGAAGAAAGTGGAAGACATAGAGCCTGTAACTTGACACTCAATGATTTTCCCAAGTCATGGTAATTGTTTGTAAAGGGAATCTACACTCAAAAGAAACTTCCCAATTGGGAATGGCTTTGGGATGATTGCATCCAAGAAGAGACTTGGGAGGAGTCTATGGCTAGCAAAAAAGGAAATGGAGAGGAGAACTTGGCCCTAGTCAGTATTGCTAATAAAGGATTAGGTTGTGAAAATTCCAAACTAGAATCCTATTGCAGCAACTGGTATTATTTCTCCTAATTGTTAATTAATTTAACAATTTATTAGGTATGGCAAATATCAAAATAAACACACTGCAACCTTCACAAATAAAAACTAAGGAAAAATAAAACGCTGGAAGCTGAGAAATGCTAGCACACACACATAAAATGTAACACAATTATTTTTGGACAAAAGTCCCAGAAAAATCCCAATGCGGGAAAACCAGTGTAGCGGATGAGGGTTTTATTTTATTATGCATCGGTGAAATCTGAGTACATCTATGGATGTCCAACTAGCAATCCCACCAGCAGTCTCGAGCCTCAGCACAACCTGCCTTCAGAAACTAGACCCTCCGACCCTCTGCATTAACCTCTGCGTTTCTTTGCATAATCTGCTTAATGTCAAGCCTCCAACCAGTCTCTAATGAAGTCGTTCTGCCTCCAGCTACTGAGAAAATCGTCTCTTCGACCTTCTGGAACCTCTGCCCGGCCTCTAAAACTGAGAACAATTTTCTCTCCAGCAAATCGAACTCCCCTCTTTGAATCTACTACGCAGAGCTTTGTGTTGCCTCACTGAGATAACTCAGCCCTCTTGCTATTGTTGCCTCCTCACTCACTGCTTCCATATCTGGCTCTCTTCAACAACTGACTGTTGCTACTCTGGAAATCAATCTGCCAAGAAATCAAACTTCTGGTGCTCTCAGATGTATTCTCCACCACCACATTGATCTCCTCTTCTAATCCTTTCTTGCAGAACCAAAGGCCAAGATTAAAACATAATCGACGGCTAGGATCATGTCTAGATTGATCTGTGTAAGTTGCTATATGGTTCTCGCCTTGACTTAATTAATACTAATTAATTAACCTATTTTCCTAAATTTAGACTTAGGAAACATTAAAAAAAATGGTTAATAATCTAATTAAGTAACTTCTAGATGGAATTTAAAGAAACGATTTCTGGATTTTGGAGATCTCATGTATTCTAGCCTCTCCACAAAATTTCGTGGCTAGAACACATCCGATGCTACAAAAACTAACAAAGGGAAGGGTTCAAAGGGTAACAATAAGGGGCCAACCTCTTAGCTAGTGAAGAAGGACTTGAGCAAGCTCAAATGGTTCATTTGCCACAAAAATGGGCATTATGCATCACAATGTCTAGAGAAGAAGGGGAAGGGGAAGTCGCAACATCAGCAAAGGTTCAACATGATGAGTTCGCAACAAATTTCAAGGACTTCTCATTTGTCTCTTGTTTATCTACCAGCACCATCACCAAGAGTGCTTGGTACCAAGATAATGGTGCATCATGTCATATGACAAAGGCATGGGAGCTATTTAGCATTTTGATAGAGAGAGATTCAAATTTAGATGCAAAGCTTGGTAATGATGTTCGGTATGTAGTAAAGGGTGTTGGAACCATTAAGTTTCAGCTAGAGCCAAGAGGGACATTGAAAGCCAAGGACGTTCCATTTGCACTAGCACTGAAGAACTTGCTCTCAACTCAATGATTAAGGACAGAGGACAAGAGATCATATTCAAGAATACACAAATGTCCATCTGTAGCCCAAAGACAGTAGTGGCCATTGGAGTTAGAGACAACAACTTATACAGGTTGAAAGGAAAACCTATTCAACCATTAGTGCATGATAGTGACAACTTGTGTGATCTATGACACAAGAGGATGGGGTACTTCCACTACAGGGTGTTGCCAATCCTAAGGGATATTATCATTGATCTCCCACATTTCAATGTTGAAAAATGGGGCATTGCAAAAGGTTTTCACTTGGCAAGAAAGACAAAGTTGCTTTTCCGAGCAACAAGAGTAAGTCCAAGGGGATCTTGGATCTCATCCACTTACATTTGTGAGGATTGATGTCAAAGACCTCTGTTACTTTTTTGTATGTTCTATGCTTAGAGCAATTTATTTCAATTTTACAGTCAGCTCAATATCTTTTCCAAATTATAGAAATCACATCAGCATTAAAGTAAATTGCAGATAGAACATAAACATAGATCGCAGAAGACAAGCCAAGACAAGAGGACACAAGATGTGGCGCTACTAATCCGGACTTAAACAGGAACGCAATAGATTACAGAGATAACCATAAATAAAGAGATGCGATAACCATAAATAAAGAGATGCAACGGAAATAATACGTCATTTCATTAATGGAAAATACTGAAATATGCTTACAACCAGAAATGGAAATAAACCAGCTAGGGCAATGGTAGCTTATCTCTGAGAAGAGATGTAGTCGCTACATGCCTCTGAATTGTGTTACAATGAGGCTCGAAGGCCTATTTATTGTTGAGAAACAATGGAAAACCTTTCACATCCCGAAACCTAACCCTAGAAGATGAAACGCCAAATTGTCGGGCCCCGTTTAGGTAATCGGTTACATCAATTTCCCGGGTTCGTAACTTTGGCATACCGATTCTTCGTTTGACGCTTACAATAGCTCGTTACAAAAACTATCCGAGCACTACCACTTTGGGAGGCAACATGGGGCCGATGTTGACCTAATTTCCCAAAAAACGTCGTTTAGGGCCTCAAAACGGCTCCAGAAGTTCAAGACCCGAAAAACTGCTAAAAATAGTAAACTGTGCTACAATTTAGGAAACTGAAAAAGCTGAAAGAGACAGTTGTGGGGGTCCAAATGGGATAGGTGGGTGGCCACCAACATCCACCTGGATCAGCTACCCAGGGACAAACCCATTTGTGGGGAAACCCTTGATCAATTCTTCTTATATGTTCTTCAATAGTTCAGCAGAGAGAGAGAGAGAGATAATACATATACAACAGAAATCAACAATTTAACTTATCTAAATAAGAGCATAGATCATCTCTAAGTAGATGATACATGAGGTAGCTAAACTCAGTTGAAGACATGCTACTTCAATTGATTCTCCAAGGTGACTACATCACCTATCATTGTGTTGCACCTCGTCATCATGTTGCACCTCACTGTGCTGCACCCATCATCACTATGTTAGACCTCATTATGCTTCATCAATCATGATTGTACCCATCGTTGTACTACGTCATGTACCATCATGTGCCATTGTTGCACCATGTTTTCCATTCTGTCCCATGTGCTTGTTGCACCATGCTTGCCATGCTGTCCCATGTGCTTGCTACACCATGCTTGCCACCATGTGCTTACTGCACCTTGCTTACCATACTGTTGTTTCATTGTTAGCATGCCTTTGCTGTTGACCCATTGTTACATTGTTGTACCATGCCATCATTGTAACATCGTTGCTATCATGCATTCAAACTTCATGGGTCACCTTGTTGTCGCATTCCTAACACTGTTTTCTCACTGTTAGTGCTGTTGCTCCTATGATTGCTTGTTGTCCCATTTGTGTTTGCAGCACCATGTGACCTTGTTGTCCCATCTTCCTTTCCTACACCATGTGACCTCGTTGTCCCATCTTCCTTTGCTGCACCATGTGACCTTGTTCCATCTTCTTTCGCACCGCCATGTGACCTTGTTGTCCCATCTTCCTTTGCTGCTAACACACCATACAAACATTGTTGTTTGACACCTCATTACTGCTGTAATTTCTGGGACTGGTTAGGGCACACAACAGTCCCTAACCGTCCTCAAATCTCGCCCATAATTTCCCTTATGAAATGTTGCCTACCCTATTGTGAACAAACCTCTTTTAGATGAATACGTCTACGGTATTTTAAGACTGCAGCTAGGTCTTCCTTAGGATTGCGGCTAGGGCTTCCTTAGGACAGTGTCTAGGGCTTCTTTAGGACAGCGTCTAGGGCTTCTTCCTTCTAGATTTCTCTCACACTAAAACCCAAAACAAGTGGAGAGAAATCAAGACAGAAGTGTGTGTGAAATGACTCTCAAGTCATCTCCTTTTATACTAAAACGTTGAGCACATGTGGGTGTTATTTAGTTGTTGACCGACCTTGACAAATTGTCTTATAACACAAATAAATTCATAACTCCATCAATACTTATCGGAATCGGATGATCTTTAGATCAATCCTACACCTCTTGATGAGACGGATCGAAGAAAAATATCAGTTGCCATAAATAAGATGACCCACATGGAGTTTGACCCTAGTTGCCAATCTTAACACCCCCTATCAACTAGGGAGAACTCCATCCGCTGATCCATCCCAGACTGTACTATCTCTGCCATTAGTGCCCTGCACTGCTCTGCTCTATTCAATATTGAACCATGAAGAAGAAGACTTGATCGAGAATGTCTTATATCATTCTCTATTGACCTGAAGTCAGTTCCATATGAAGAGTGTGCCATACCACTCTTATTGATCCCAGATCAATTCCAAAAGAAAGTGAGTTATGTCACTCTTACTAACCCGAAGTCAGTTTCATTGATCCCAGATCAATATCAAAAGAGAGTGTCTCAAACCACTCATACTGATCCCAAATCAGTTTCATTGATTCCAAATTAATGGAGGTCATCCTAGCATAGGGAGTACGGTAGATACAACGAAGCGTCCATCAATAGTACTACTATGGTCCCTAACCCCATTTCCCTGCTCTTTGGCCAGATGAGACGTACTTACCATGAGTCTCAGACTGCATGTGTAGGATACCTCGACATGAGAACCATTCATCTTGTCCATAAGTCACCACAGGGTATCACAGGGGAAGGTTGAACCATTCACCTTGTAAACGGCGCACCATTAGGGGAGGGTGAGTCGCCCTATGGTCGCTTGTTGCTCCAAGAAGTACCCTGATCCCCCCGGAGCTCCCAGAGCTCAATGTATGCATCATACAGGACCCTCATAAGAGGGTCTCTTCGGTAAAGTCACAAATTTGACCTTTCCTCCGGGCTTCGACAGAATGTCTCCGACTTGCACATCAGTCCCAATGCGACGAAGCCTTCTCGCTCATCGATGTACCATATCCCAGATAAGGTAGTATCTGATGTCTATATGCTTGGAGCAATTATAGAATACGGGATTCCTCAAACAATTGAATCCCCCCCTGGTTGACACAGAAGATCACGGTGGTATCCATCATGTGTACAAACAACTCACTGAATGAGCTTCACACGAGATCATACTCGTAGCTATGTATTCGGTCTCAACGGTGCTCAAAGCAATCGTCTTCTGCTCCCTACTCATCCAGAATATTGAGTAGAACCCAAAGAGAACCAGCACTCAGAAGTGCTCTTGCGATCCTTCACACCGCCTGCCTAATCAACATCAGAATAATCATGCAGCTTCACATTTCCGACAGTGTATCTCAATCCATGAGAGATTGTGCCCTTAAGATATCTCAAATGATTCTTGGCACCAATCCAATGAGGTTCAACCAAATATGAGCCCAACATGCTAACTGCAAAACATATATCCGGACGGAAGTTCACCAAGAACATCAATGTGAATGAGTTTATGAAAGTCAGAGGCATTTCCCAAATCCGGTCCAGCATTACTACCACATAACTTATGAAAGTTAATATCCATCGAGGTAGTCATGGGCTTGCAATTTGCCATTCCAAATCCGAAATCCAACTCCCTCTTACTTTTGCAAATGAGAGGGTATGCACCTGTCAGAAAGAGGTCGTCCTCAGAAGGTGTCGGTATGAGAGATCTATCATCCACAACCTTCAAGTAATGGTTTGGATCGGCTTCACTCCTAGTGAATCTCAGCTTCATCAAACAACTAACAATCCTCTCATACTACGCCCAGGGTGTTTTGCTTCAAGCCGTAGAGGGCTTTCTTCCACCTGCATACATGAGATTCCAAATCATGAATCTCAAACCCCTCGGGTTGTTCCAACTTGTGGACCTACTACATAAGGGGAATGGTCCCCTTGTAAGATTTTCCTTCGGTACATCTCAGACATGTACCTTCATGTTCTTTTTGAATTCAAGCATCCCTGACACCATCTAACTCACATCGGGTAGGGCCCCATAAAGTAGACCTCTGGTGCTATAGATAAGATGTGTCAACTGACATGGTCCCCAATGGACTTCCTGCAACTTGATACAAATTGCCAACCCTGAACCCATGAGTAAAAGCATCTTTGAAAATTCTATTTTCAAACACATACCTTTCCATCGATGAATGCCACCCAAAAGCCTTTGATTTCCATTGTCGTAATGGACGCTAGGTTCTTCTTGCGATCAAGTACATAAAAGAGATTCTTGTAAATGAATCTCGTTACCCTCATTCAATGGTAGGGTAACATTTCCTACACCCTTTCCGAGATAGGTGGCATTGACTCCAAGTATAATCCCACGATTGTTTCCATCTCTACCAAATTGGAGAGAGCACCCTTCTATTCGATGAAGTGCCTTGAAGCACTACAAGCAATAAGCCAGATTCCCAAAGAGTCTGAAGGAGAGGGCCAATACAAGATAACGCTTCTTTATCTTATCAGAAACAATATTTGATTCTTCATACCTAGGGTTCCTTGCTTTCTTTGAAGAGTTGGCTATTTCCTTGATGACCTGCATTACCTGTCATTCCTTCGATCATTGAAGATGTCCCTGGAATGATTGTTATCTTCATCAAGTGATGTGTCCCTGCTATTCGAACACTCCACATAATGGCCGAACTCAATACAAACAAGGCATCTGCCTTTCCTTCTACCCTTAGACCTAGACTTCCCATTGAAGTGATCTTTAGGTAAGCCATCAGAAGCTTTCGTTGTGCCATTCTAATAATCTTCTCTACTTCGACTTCACCCTTGGTGAATTTGACGAGAGGTGAGGAATCCATTGATCCTTTTGTCCTTTCCCAACTGTCTTCGGTGAATGTTCTTTCACTCTTGCTTGGGCTTTGTCTTCACCTCAGCTCTGATACCATGTTAATTTTTTGTATGTTACATGCTTAGAGCAATTTATTTCAATTTTACAGTTCCCTCAATATCTTTTTCCAAATTGGAAATCACATCACCTTTAAAGTAAATTGCGGATAGAGCATAAACATAGATCGCAGAAGACAAGCCAAGACAAGAGGACACAAGATGTGGCGCTAGCCAAGAACAAACCCCAATGTGGGGAAACCCTTGATCAATTCTATTGATTTAGGGTAGCATCTGATGTGCTCTAGCCACAAAATTTGGTGGAGAGGTTGGGGCACATGAGATTTCTAATGCCCAAAAAGGGTTTGGGACCTGGGCAGATTCTAAACAGTTTAGGAGATATTAAAATAATTAATACTTTTTATGAAGTCCCTAAGTTTAGACTTAGGGAAAATAAAATATTAATGGGAATTAATATGAAACTGTGTTAGAATGGTTCAAAAGACATGGATCAAGCCAGATCTAGTCTTAGCCGGTTATTAAGGACTTAATCTCGGTCGTTGATATGTCAACAGGAAAAGTATAAGACGAGGCTTGAGGGTCACTTGGAGAACACACTAGAGTGATCAGTCATTATATTCTCTAGAGTGGGGTTTGCTAAGAGAGATAGAATTAGTGATCGGGAGATGCAACTAAGGGGCATTTGAGTACAGAGAGATAGAGAGGTAGAGATAGTGTAGGGAGAGCAGCACAATAGCCAAGGAGACTGACGCAGATCCAATCAGGGCTCAAGCAAGGCCACGCAGAGGCAACTAGGAGCTGCGCAGAGCCTCAAAGAGGCCAGCGTCACTGACGCAGAGGGCCAGAGGGTTGACACAGGGCATCCCAAGGTTGACGTAGACCCATCCGGGGTGACGCAAACCCATCCGAGGTGACGCAAGGCCAACATGAGGCAGAGAGGCGCTGACGCAGTCCAGAGAGAGGCTGATGCTGGGGGTTTTGGGGCAGATTTGTGTTGAGTAGCTGCTGGAAGGATTATCCGGGGTTTTAGCCAGAAGATTTGACAGAAACTGAGAGGTATTACTGCCAAGGAAATTCTCTATTGGGTAGGCCAGATTCAGCACCCAGATAATACTCTGATATTGCTTAATAAGAAAACCCTCAGATAGTTGCACCAGTTTTCCCACATTGGGTTTTTCCGGGGACATTAGTCCAAAAATAATGGTGTCATATGGCGTGTTTGTTTCTATTTCTTTTAGTTGTTGATCTGTAATATGTTGAGCATGCACTAGTGTTTATTTTCAGTATTTACATTGTAAATAACTTGTTAAGTAAAATAACAAGTAGGTAGGAATAAATCAGATAAAGTGCATAGAGGGTTTCTAACTAAGTAAACTTAGAAACTTCAACAAATTCTTCTTATATGTTCTTCAATAGTTCAGTAGAGAGAGAGAGAGAGAGAGTACATATACAACAGAAGTCAACAATTTGACTTATCTAAATAAGAGCATAGATCATCTCTAAGTAGATGATACATGAGGTAGCTGAACTCAGTTGAAGACATGTTGCTCCAACTAATTCTCCAAGGTGACTCCATCACTTATCATTGTGTTACACCTTGTCATCATGTTGCACCTCATTGTGTTGCATCATGCTGCACCCATCATCACTATGCTGGACCTCATTATGCTTCATCAATCATGATTGTACCCATCATTGTACTGCATCATGTACCATCATGTGCCATTGTTGCACCATGTTTGCCATATTGTCCCATGTGCTTGTTGCACCATGTTTGCCATATTGTCCCATGTGCTTGCTGCACCATGCTTGCCACCATGTGCTCACTGCACCTTGCTTACCATATTGTTGTTTCATTGTTAGCATGCCTTTGTTACTGACCCATTATTACATTGTTGTACCATGCATCATTGTAACATTGTTGCTATCATGTTGTCATTGTAACATTGTTGCTATCATGATATCATTGTTGTGCCATGTTGCCCATGCATCTTGTTGCACTATCATGCATTCAAACTTCATGGGTCACCTTGTTGTCACATTCCTAGCACTGTTGTCTCATTGTTAGTGATTGTTGCTCCTATGATTGCTTGTTGTCCCATTTGTGTTTGCAGCACCATGTGACCTTGCAGTCCCATCTTCCTTTGTTGTGCCATCTTCCTTTGCTGCCAACACGCCATACAAATGTTATTGTTTGTCACTTCATCACAGTGGTAATTTACGGGATTGGTTAGGGCACACAACAGTCCCTAACCGTCCTCAAATCTGGCCCAGAATTTCCCTTATGAAATGCGGCCTAGCCTATTGTGAACAAACCTCTTTTAGATGACTGCGTCTAAGGTATTCTAGGACTGTAGCTAGGGCTTCCTTAGGATTGCGGCGAGGGCTTCCTTAGGACAGCATCTAGGGCTTCTTCCTCCTAAATTTCTCTCACACTAAAACCCAAAACAAGTGGAGAAAAATCAAGAGAGAAGTGTGTGTGAAATGACTCTCAAGTCATCTCCTTTTATACTAAAACGTTGAGCACATGTGGGTGTTATTTAGTTGTTGGCCAACCTTGACAAATTGTCTTATAACACAAATAAATTCATAACTCCATGAATACTTATTGGAATCAGATGATCTTTAGATCAATCCTACACCTCTCGATGAGACAGATCGAAGAAAAATATCAGCTGCCATAAATAAGATGACCCACATGGAGTTTGGCCCTAGTTGCCAATCTTAACACCATTAGTACAAGGAACACAAGTGAAATGTCACGTTTATTGATGACTATTACAAGAAAACATGGATCTTCATGAAGACCAAGGATGAGGTCTTTAGTCAGTACCGAGAGTTCAAGGCCCAGGTGGAAAACAAACAAGCAAGGAGATCAAGGTCTTGAAGTTAAATAATGGGGGAGAGTACACCTCAAATGAGTTCAAGGATTTCTACATGGAAGCGAGAATCAAGAGGGAGATGACAGTCTTGTACAACCCTCAATATATGTTTATGCTTCTTTGGGAAGAAGCATGTAACTATGCAGTATATCTGTAAAATAGAAGTCCTCACAGGATATTGTGGGACAAGACTACGAAGGAAGCATTCACAAGGATGAAGCCAAAGATAGAACACTTGAGGATCTTTGGTTGTCCAGTATACATACATGTTCCTTTGAAGAAGAGGGAAATGTTGCAACCTTTAGTAAATTAGTATAGAAGGGCATATTTATTGGGAATAGCAAGAACTCAAAAGCTTACAAAATCTTCATACTAGCATAAAGAAAGACATTTGTGAGAAGAGATGTTAATTTCAATGAGAACTTGTTATCTAGGAAGTCTCATGAGTTGCCACCAACAATGACAAACAATGAGGTGCAAAGAGGCTCTAAAGGTAGAGCAGCATGCAGAGGCTTCAGGTTCAGGGAGTCAAACTTCAGGTGGGGAGGAGTCAGTAGCCCCTTCCACTTTTGTTAAAAGACCTAAGTTGTTTGAGCAAACATTGAGGGATGCTTAGGAGAATGTGGAGGCTCCTAGGAGCAAATTCAGGGAGAGCAAAACTTCAAAGAAGTTTGCATGCCATTGATGAGTAGGCATCGCCAAAGAGACAGTGGATCATAGGTTTGGACGAAATCTGTGATGAAGGATGGTGCATGGAACATTGTTCCAAGACCAAAGGGATATCTAGATCTAAGAAGCAGTATAAGAAGTGCCCTCCTTGGTGAAAGGTAGTGTTGATGAGAGTAGCTCAAACAAGTACTTTTACATAGGTCTAAGTGTTTCGACGTGTAGAAGTCACCTAATTGACCCTTAACCTTAGCAATTACTTTAATTATTAAAGTAATTGACTTCTATAAGATAAAGTTAGTTAATCTAATGAAATACAAATGTTATTTGCTTTACTGAATTAGATGAATCTCAAATGTTGATCTCAAGTGATGTTGGGATATAATCTTAACCGTCTATCACTTTGGAAATTAGGGTTGTAGATTAGATCAATAACTCATACTTATAAAAGGAAGTCTAGGCTAAGGAAGAAGACACATCTTTGAGCGCAAGACACCATGAGATAGAGAAACTTAGTGATTGGGTGAAGGATGACTTTTGTCCAAGTGTGTGAAGTTCGAGGAAGAGTGCAAGGAGAAGAAAGGCAAGGATCCAGATCAACCAGCAAGAATTAGGATAGATTTGCAAAGGGTTTGCTCAGCTAGATCATTTCCAATATTATTATTGTATTTGTGTTTCCTTGGAGAACCATTATCTCATGAAGGGAGCCCTTGTATATCGTAGACTTTAAAATGAAATAGCAGAATTTGAAGGGCAAAAATTGTGTGTGCAAGTGATTGAGATTGTCGTTTCTAATGTTGTTATACTTTATTTACGTGTTAAAATCTTAGTTGTGTTTTTATTCAATAGATCTACATAACAATTATTTTATACCAAGAAAATCTTTTGGGTAATAAATTACCATATTGCCGGGGTTAGGAATTAAAAGTAAGAGCGCATATAACCAAAATATCACTTAGTGCAATACATCTCTGAATCAACAAACATCAACAAACATGCTCTAAATGGCCTCTGGAGTCCAAAAATAAGGATAATACTACCTACCAATGACCATCAGTCAGGCTCTGAGTGAGTAGACTCCACAGAGGGATTCTAGCTTGAATCCCCTGGCCCTGAAGGTAGTTGATACCTCTCTTTGTCAAAGTGGCTCCAAGTCCATCCAAGAAAGGTCTTCATTGCCCAATGTTGTTGCTTGACTCTCCACAATCTACTCTAATGATTGATCAAAGTCACCCAAAATTATGTTGCTCGATTCAAGGGTCATGTTTAGCAATTGGTTATGCTTCAACCTAAGGTTGTACTGCACATAAACCTTGTCATTCCACCATTTTGCTCCAAAACCACTCAAGATACTCAGCTCAAGAACTTCAACATGCTCAAATGAATAGTGAGTGACATAGAGGTGGGGGCAATCTCTTTCAATATAGCTTCTAAGAGGACCTAGGGTTGAATTGGAGATAAACCACTCAACAGAAAATTAGTTTTTTGTTTTAAATTCAAATCCTGGTTGGACCGATTTTGCCTTCAAACCAGTCAGATCAGCTGGTTCTGGTCCAATTCCAATAACACTGGTTTAAAGGCGCATTCATGTCATTAAACAAACAGAATTCACCACAAATGGCTTCTAACCTGAAATATCAGCATCAGGAATGTGACATCTACCTTCAAGAATGCTGAAAAAATGCAAGTCATTGCTTCTGAAAGGTTAGGTCATTATGCCCTGTTTGCAATTGATTTGTCCAAGCCTTGAAACCAGATATTAGCCAAAGTTTGCAAAATGGATGATGTGACAGATTGGAGATTTTACATTCATGCAGAATTGACAAATGCCTATACTCAGGTTACAAGTGATCAGTCTTAAATCTATTTAGAAGAAAATTTGAGTATTTATGCCAGTAAAAATCATTACACATTACCATAAACAAATTCACATTTGAAGCAACAACATTAAAATGCTGAACATCAAATTTTCAAAGGATGAAAATGCAAATCATTTACCTTAAATTGTAGGTAGTTTGACCTGATTTTAAATTGATTTATTCTTTAGGACAGTCAAGGCTAAATACAAGCCATGAAATTGCAAAAAAGGAGTGGGTTGGCCCGTATCCAATCTACTCTTTACACAGGCCACAACCCTTGCCAATGGTATGTATATTCAGATTAGTTCAAGATTCATTAGACTTTGCACTCAAGTATTATTGCAGAGTTAAAAATAGGAGATCCAAATCAAAATGTGCCAATGTTAGAAAACGATCAGATTCAGAAAGATAATCCTAATGTCAAGCTCAAGCCTCGATGATCTCACAAACAGGTATGTGAAACAATAGAAGCAGGATCAGTCATTCAGCACATGTTTCCAAGCATCATCAACTCATCAGAAATGTAAAATGCAGCACTAAAGTCACTAATAAAGTTAGGGTTAGATGAATATTTTGCAATAAACTTGTATAATCTATTAAAACTTTGGTTATGGTAGGAACAAAAGGCACCATGAAATTGACCAGAAATAATAAGATCTACCATATGATATAACATGAAGTATGTACATCTAACAACTTAGATCCAAAAATTGAACAGTCAAAACCCTAGGTTGTGAAAACAAGACAAGAGGAAAAAATAAAAGGAACAGGTAAAGAAAATTTTGGGTTCCTTTTTTCGGTTGAAAATAAGTGATAGACCAATGCTTTCGGGGCTCAGGAGTTGCCTGCAAAGATCCAAGTAAAATCTAGGGCTTAAGTTGATATGGTGTTGATGGCAACCAGAGGACTGCCCCTCAAGCGTTATCTAGGGTTACCAGTTCTCCTACAAGGATGGATAGGGGGTTGGTCCACTAAGAATCCTCTCCAAGTACAAACAACATAATCTTAAAGGATGACCAAGGCAAAGGGGGAAGAGCCCTAAGACATCCTACCTCTATGCAAAGGTGCAAATCTTCAATGGTCAAAGGGTAAAGGCAAGAGATCTGTACCTTAAAACTCCCTTCCAATTGGAACATGGCACCCTTCTTTGGCCTTGTCGAAGCATTGTCCTCCAGCAAACCTGAAAAAATGCCCTAGTCTAACCCTTGAACAATATTTAAAAAAAATCACTTAGACAAAGATAGATGCACAATAGCTCTTTAAGCTAGTTTTCTCATTGGTCTCCAACATATAAAAATGAGAGAGGCCTCTTCCTTACATAGATGGAGAGCCTCTTCAATACATGGTGTAATAAAATGCACTTAGCTCAAACTGTCAGCAAAAACAAGAGGCCCAAGTCAAAAGAATAGAGTAAATACAATAGATGGCACAAATGACTGTCCTCTATCTGCAATACAAGAGTTCCCCTCAAAAAAAGGTCCAAGAAAAAACTACTCCTACACGTGTGGATCTAAGGCGACTAGATCAAGTGTGTCCTCCTCCAAGGTGGTCAAACACCCTCAAAATAGGTGAATACTAGGGCAAACAAGGGCCCAAAGCAAAAACACCCCTCCAACCAACTCCCAAGAGTGAGGAAGAAATTAAAACAACAAATAACCACCTCTAGAAGTGTCACATCATCCTCTCATGTGTGGGATGTCATACAAAGAATCCAATGCCATATGGTACATGTAGCCCCTCCAATAAGGCAATACTCAATCAAATGAAGGTGGTCAACTATCATGTCATCCATAACTGCCATAATAACTGATGACTTTCAGTAACCACCTCCTAGGAGACCCTAAATGCCTCAACAAACCCCCTAAGTGTTGTCCAAGGGGGTATAGTCATGCCAATATGTGAGCTATGTGTCCAACTAGGTAAGGGGTCCCTCTCAAAATGGTCCACGTGGCAGATGTGATGATGTGGTTTCCTCATCAATGCTCGATGCAATGTCACAAATCCAAAGGCATGGTACATGGATCCCAATGCAAGGTGCTCACTTGGAGTGGTAAGTCTAACTTCTTGAAGTAGCATTAGGTGGTACACCCTTAATGATCCCTTCAAAAACAACATAACAAGGGTTAGTTTCCTAATTTACCTAAGACTCACGATGGGGCGGTAATAATTAACCCTAATAGGTGTGTCAAAAACTAGGACAAAGTGTGTTTTCCAATTCCCTCAATAGAGATAGGTGATGTGATGGAAAATTGTGAAAGAGAAAGGGAAAAAACTTCATGTTGTGACCAACGTCCAGTAATGATGCAAAGGTCTTACATTTTTTATCATCTAGCTTTCAAGAGCAAGGAATTTTGTGTACACTGTATAGAAGCCTTTAAAGACGAAGATTAGCATTGAGTTTCCTTTCCTCAACACTATTTCTTTCTACCCCTTTTGCCTTTCTCTTTATGTTTTTCATTGAACAAGTCCCTTATTTTTTAAATATTCATAGACAATCATGGCCTCATCACGTGGTGGCAATCACTCAAACTTTACATTTTTGGCTTTTTAATTTGCTTTGTTATCCATCTCTTGGCCTTTTTGGCTTTAATGACTTAGGCTTCTCTTCATTTAGACCTTTTTGTAACCTTTCATAAGACAACCACGGAAGCGGAAAGTATTTTAAGTATGGTAGGAGATGTGTAAGACGATGCCTCAACCAGTGCCCCAATAGTACAAGATAACCCAAGAAATGACAACACTTTTAAAAGAAAACCATGTCACCCATGGTATGACAAGGAAAAGAATAAAACCATAATGTTAGGAAGTGTTATCAAATTTCATTAGCACTTTCACAGCAAGATCAACGAAGTTAAAGCACCCCATCTAAGTAAATCAGCCCATACATGGAATCATCTAACTGTATCATCCATAAGTGTATTTGTAATATAACAGGTGAGAGTGGAGCACCCAATATACCACAGTTGAGCTAGCATAACATCTGTCTCAAGGAGAATATGAGAAAAATTGTTTGGATCTGAAGAGCTTATGCAGGAAAGCTCAGCCAAAAATCAGCGCCATACACCCTTGTGGGGGTGCCTCGAATGTAATTACTGTTGATTTATGGTAGCATCAGATGTGCTCTAAGCCTCAAAATTTGCAGGGGGGCTTGGACACATGTATTCCACAATACCAGAAATTGTTTTTGGAAATTCCACTTGGAGACAGTTTTGATTAAAATAATTAATTATTTTTAATGGGTACCCAAAGTCTAAACTTAAGAAATTAAAATAATTAAAAGGTATTAATCAAATTATGGGTGAAACTTCTAAAAGAAGACAAAGATCAAGCCAAAACGATCTGAGTCGTTGATTAGAATCTAATGGAGGTCGTTGGTTCTCAACTGGAGGATTATAAGAAAAGGCTTGAGGGGCATTTGGAAAACACATCGAGTAAGGGTTCAGAGATCGAATTTCTAAAGAGAGCAGCGCAGCAGTTGCCAGAGAGTTTCAAAGTGATTTCTTGCAGTGAGAGAGGGGCAGGGATAGTAGACCGGAGGAAGTTTTCCAGATCCGGGGAGTGCATAGCAGAGAGATAGCGTACTCCACAGAGAGGTTGACGCAGTGCAGAGAGGCAATGCAAAGCTTCAGAGGGAGATTCGTATTTGCTAAGGAGAAGTCAAGTTTCAGAGGCAGGAGCCAAAGTGGGAGCTCAGAGAGCCAGAAGATCAATTTCCCATAGCAGCAGCTAATCTGCAGCTAGAGAGAGAGACGTTGGTCCCAGCAGGCTAACGTAGAGGCAACGCAGAAACAACAAGGGACAACTCATCTCGAGCTAAGGTCAGTGTAGGATCACCAATGGAAGTGAGAATTTTCTCACTAGACGTTTGTCAGTTATATTTGCTGCATGGATTGCTAGTTCTGAAGCATCCATAGATTTGTACTAAGATTACTATTGCTTAATAATACAAACCCTCAATTGTTGCATTGGTTTTCCCACACTAGGATTTTCAGGAGACATTTGTCCAAAAATAATTGTTTAGATGTGTGTGATGATTATTTCTCTCATGTGTTGTATTTAGTTTTTGCAGTTTTTTATTTGTGTAGGATGTAGTGTATTTAATTCGATATTTGTCGTAGCACACAACAAGTAAATTGTTTAATCGAATTAACAATTAGAAGAATTAACACCAATCATTGCAGTAGGAATCGAGTAACTGATTTTTCACAGTTACCCCTTGGGGATTAACATATCGCATATGGACTTCTCATTGTTGTGCTATTTAGTTTGGATATTCCATATATGAACCACTTTGGTTCATCACAATGTTTATATTTATTTATTTCCCTTGTGCGGTTAGACACAGTGTTCCTATTTCCTTATTTCCCTATGGGGTTAGACAAAGTGTTCCTATTTCCTTATTTCCCTGTGGAGTTAAAGTGATCTATGTAGTATTGCTGATTTTTCCGCACTTTTCTCCCCTATCTACCTTTCCTGCAAAACCCTTCAATTTTTTTTTAATGTGTGTGTGTATTTAAGTCACTTGCTCACTTTCTTCTTGATATGTCCCAACTCTTCAAACAATTTTCTGCATGTAGTTCCCAAGCATTCTTTCTTCTCTACAAGATCTCTTTACTGATTTGGTAATGTCTAAATCATAAGGTAATGTTATTAACTCCGAAGAAATGATCAATGAGTTTAGAGCATATAATTTTCATTATGAATACCTAGTTCAGATTTTACTAGAGTAAAAAGGTAGCATTTCTATATTCGAAAACACTAGATAAATTTACCAAACATATCATAATACTTTTCTCTTCTTAATTGTAAAACTAAGAATCTATGACCAGAAAATAAAAATGAAAATGATCTAAACAAGATAAGATAATTTTATTAATGTTTCCTCAATCTTAGTAGATATCATAACTTAGCATTTATTATATTAGTTACAAATTGAAAGAAAATGGTAGAAGAAAGTGAGAATTATAAAATATACAACTCTACTTCTCTTTACTCAATCTTGCTGAATTTTTGTATTAATGATTTAAGATGTTTTTACTTTGAAATAAGCAAGAATACTTTATTTTGTGATTCAAATTTTCTCCAGAATGAAAATAACAAGGGATCAACCATATTATATGATTAACTTGGTTCTATATTGTTGACAGTAAAAAAAAAAGTGGAAAGATAAAATCCAAATAATATTTAAATATGATGTCATATAATGAAATGCAAATGAATAAAAACAAAACCATTCAAACATAAAAGTAATAAAGACAAGATGAATATTGGTCCAAAATACTTCTAGTCTTATCTTAAGAACTACTAGCAGCAATCCAAAGCAATGTACTCATTCTCCGCTTTGTATGCACCAAGCAATCTCCCTGCTCTTAACCAAAAAATACCTCCATGTTATAGGTAGTATTGCCACTCAAATTGTACATCAGATTGTGACAACACTCAAGATAGGGTTGTCCCTCTGATCCCTGCCCTCTCTGTTTAAGTCGTTTCCTAACTGCAAACTAAGGGGGGTAGTCCCTATGGATGAAAAGATGAAGTACTTGTTGGAAACCAACAAGTAAAGGTGACACAACTGAATGGCCTAACAACTTGGTGGAATTAATAGTCAAGAATAATTATTGAGCACCACTTGATTAGATTTATTAAGATTGTTCGTTAGAGACCAATGCCTTTAAGATTGATTACTTGCACAATTTGAATTATAATTCCAAGTCACCGGATGAACAGTGATTGCAATATGCAAATTCTACCCTATATGAAGTGCAAGACCTAGTTCTATGTGAGATGCAAGCTCTTCATTATTTTGTTATGAACATAATTTATGTAGAAGTAATAAAAATAGATAACAAATAATAATTATAATAATATGTAATTAAATAATAATTAGTTAACAAAAAGGCATGTCTCTACAGACATGCTTGTTCGTGAAAGGGTACTTACCTGGCTATATATACAAGACCCTCATTCTCATTGTATCATCATTCTTCATACAATTTATATATAATAATATTTGTATCCTCAATGGATAATTTCATATTCCAAGTCTTCTGAAGTATTTAACGGGAAATACGAACTTTGTTCGTTTCATTGGTATCAAAGTTGTGTTAAAATAAGATAATTACTCCTGCATGAGGAGTTAGCCAAACATAGAGAGACTGAGTGATTGCACGATTGAGTGTTTGAGTGTTGAGTCAAGTCAAGTGATAGACGACTTATGAGTGTGTGATTGCATGTAGTTGCATGTCAAGATATTTTAGGCAATTAGTTAGTTGGAAAAGGTTTAAATACCCTTCATCGGGTTCATTGTAATCATCATGTTTTGTGTGATCAATAGAAGAGCAACAGCTCATGTTTTATGTGTGAATTGTGTTTTGTCTCCTCTACCTTTTCAATGAACTGGTATCGGAGCTGAGTCGAGAAAAAGCCAAAGTTTATCAATGCAACGCCAATCTGCGAGAGCCGCACGATGTATTATTTTATGTGTTATTCGAGAGCCGTGAATTCGTAAGGGAGATATCACTGGAATAGTGGCCCGTGGTTGTTATTGGCTTACAGCATTGTTTGTACTAAATTCTACTGTTTGTTGAAAGGCAGTAGCAACCATGCTATTGTGAAGAGCCCTCAAAAAAAGGTTAAAGGGCAAACGTTGTTTTTAAAACAGACAGGATCACGTATTCTAAAAAATTTGAAGTCACTTTTTAAGTCGAGAGGTTTTAAAAGGTCAACTAAAATCACGTTGATGAGAGTGCTTTTTTTAAAACGTCAAAAAAAAAAGTTTTGTTTAATTCGTGAAGAGCTATTTATAAAGGTTTTTCTTTTTATATATAAAAAGTTTATTTCTACATATAAAAATTATTTAAAAGATTTTCAAAAAGGTGTTTTTGCCAAAGTTCTTTTTATATAAAAAAACTTCCGAACAATTAAAAAAAAAAAACTTAGGGTTTTAATTAAAGTGTATTTTTTGAAAAAGTGTTTTACAAAAAAGAAATTTAGGGTTTTTTCAAAAAGATATTTTTGGAGAAAGATGGCTTTTTCGAATTTCCAGCCCCAGTTCCCACCATTTACAGGGAAAGATTATGATGTGTGGGCCATTAAAATGGCAACCACATTGCAGGCACATGATATTTGGGATTATGTCAAGTTTTGGTTTTCAGAACCTAAGAACGAAGAAGAAGAACAAGCTCTCAGTAATACAGAGAGGGAACAATGGAAGAAAGACAGGAAGAAGAATGCACATGCATTGCAGCTTATTCAGCAGGGAGTGTACCTAACAGTGTTCCAAAAAATTATGACTACGTCTTCAGCAAAAGTAGCATGGGATAATTTGGCGACAAACTATAAAGGTATGGCCAAAGTCAATATTGTTAAGTTGCAAAATACTAGGAGAGATATTGAAAGTCCACGGATGAAGGAAACAGAGGACATCGATTCTTTCATGAATCAAGTCATAACTGTCGTAAATCAGTTAAAGATTTATAGTGAAGATATAAACGATCAAAGAGTGGTTGAAAAGGTCCTTCGATCCTTGTCTACCAAATTTGATGTTGTGGTAGCAGCCATAAAAGAAGCGAAGGATTTGGCATCATTCACAGTTGATGAGTTGATGGGATCACTTCTATCGCATGAGGCAAGGATAGCCAGAAATAAGGATTCCACTTTAGAGACCGCTTTCAAAAGTCAGGTTTCTATTTCAAGAGACAAAAGTCGAGGCAGAAGTAGAACGAGAGGCAGAGGACGAAGCGTAGGATATGGTGGTCAGAGAGATGACCGAGAAGAGCATGAACATGCAAGCGAAAGCAACTACAAAAGCTTCAACAATAATCAAAGAGTTGACAAATCAAAGGTGAGATGTTATTACTACAATAAATTTGGTCATTATGCTCGTGATTGCACAAAGAAAATAGTTGATCAAGGAAACCAGAGAGCTAATGTCACTACAGAGAGTAATAACTCCATGTTCCTAGCTTTCCATACCATGCATGAAACTTCTGCTAGTGTGTGGCTATTAGACAGTGATTGCAGTAACCACATAACACGCAACAAGGATTTGGTTGCAAATTTCGATCAATCTGTGAAAACAAAGGTAAAGTTGGGTACTGACAAGACTGTGGAAGTAGATGGCAAAGGAGTGGTCAACATTCTAACTAAGCAGGGGGAGCCGAAGACAATCTCAGAGGTATATTATGTTCCTAGTTTCAAACATAATTTGTTAAGTGTTGGTCAATTGACACAGAAAAGATACAGAGTTATCTTTTAAGGTCAAGAAGTTGTTATATATGACAAGCCCCCAAGCAAGCAGTTGATAGCAAAGGTACAAATGACGAGGAACGGACTCTTTCCTCTCATTTTGAATTACAGTGGTCAGGTGAGTTCTTTTACAGTTGCATGTTCTGATGATTATTGGTTATGTCATTTTCGATTTGGACACTTGCACTTTTCTGGTTTAAGATTACTGCAGCAGAAACAGATGGTCAGAGGATGATCTCCCATCAAAGAGCTTGCTAGCACTTGTGAGTGTTGCATCTTGGGAAAACAACACCATGAAAGTTTTCCAAAGGGAGTTGCATACAAAGCAAAGCAACCTCTTGAGCTAGTGCATACAGACTTGTGTGGACCTATGAGGACACAGTCAATTGGTGGAAGTTGCTACTTCCTTACTTTCATTGATGCCTACAACAAAAAGACTTGGGTTTACTTTTTGAGGCAGAAGTTTGAAACTTTTGCAAAGTTCAAAGAATTCAAAGCCTTAGCAGAGAACCAAAGTGATCGACAGATCAAGGTATTGAGGTCAGATCGTGGTGGAGAATATGACTCAAAGGCATTCCATGATTACTGCAAACATGGGATCAAAAGACAGTTTACAACCAGGGACACACCGCAGCAGAATGGTGTAGCAAAGAGAAAGAACAAGACAATTATGAACATGGTAAGAAGCATGTTGAAAGGCAGAAACTTGTTTAATGAGTATTGGGCAGAAGCAGTTGCATGTGCTATTTATGTGATCAACAGATCTCTTACAAAGAGTGTGATGAATAGAGTACCAAAACAAGCATGGTCAGGTATGTATTGTAGCGTATCTCATCTCAGAGTATTTGGATGTGTAACTTATGCAAATGTGCCTAAGGAGCGAAAAGGCAAATTGGATGATAAAAGTGAAAAATGCATATTCATTGGTTATAATGAGCAATCAAAAGCTTACAAATTGTATCACCCTGTCACAAAGAAGACCATATTTAGAAGAGATGTTGTGTTCAAGGAACAAGAGTCATGGAATGGAACTATAGACAAAACAGTTGATGCACAAGTGCCACTGATGGAAGAAGATGATGTAGCAAAAAAGGAGCAGTAAGAATCACAGGTAAAGACACCAAATAGAGACACACCAACAAGGACTCCAAGATTTTCAGAGCAGTATGGATCCTCAAGCAGATCAATAGATCAATATTCTCCCAGCAATCAATCAGGTGACGAATCAAGCAATGGTAAGAGAAAGATGAGAAGTTTGAAAGATATTTATAATGATTTGGATGTTAGTTCAAATTTTGCATTGTTGTCATTCCAACCTTCTTCGTTTGAGGAAGCAATCAAAGATGAAAATTGGGTGCAAGCCATGGATGAAGAAATTGAAGCTATTGAAAATAATGATACATGGGATTTGGTTGATTTACCAAAGGACAAAAATCTCAATGGTGTGAAGTGGTGTACAAGACAAAGTTGAATGAGAAAGGTGAAATTGATAGATTTAAAGCAAGACTTGTAGCAAAAGGATTCTCGCAGCAACTGGGAAAAGACTTTGGAGAAACGTTTGCTCCAGTAGCCAGATTGGATATTGTAAGAGCAGTTCTAGCCACACTAGCGCAGAACAAATCGAAAGTATATCAAATGGATGTGAAATCAGCCTTTTTGAATGGAATTCTAGAAGAAGAAATTTATGTGCAACAGCCTCCAGGATATGAAGTTGAAAGTAACGAAGACAAAGTTTACGGGTTGAAGAAAGCGCTCCATGGACTGAAGCAAGCGCCTAGAGCTTGGTATAGAAGAATTGACAGCTACATGATCGAGAATGGATTTTGCAGAAGCAACATTGAGCCTACCTTGTACACAAAGGTAAATGAACATGCACAGATTTTGGTTGTTTGCTTACATGTTGATGATATGATTTTTACAGGTGATTTTAACATAGATGAATTTAAAGCAGCCATGATGAAAGAATTTGAGATGACAGATCTTGGTCTCATGAAATATTTTCTTGGCATAGAAGTTGAGCAATCTGAAAAAGGAATTTTTATCTGTCAAAATAAATATTCCAAAGATTTGTTGAAAAGATTCAGCATGGAAAATTGCAAACCTGTCCCTACACCAGAAAAACAAGTACAAAGTTAAGCAAGGATGATAGAGGATCAGATGTCAATCCAACTTTATTCAAAAGATTGGTTGGTAGCCTCATGTATCTCACAACTACAAGACCGGATATCATGCAATGAGTGAGTTTGATTTCCAGATTTATGGAGACTCCAAAAGACACACATTGCAGTGCAAGAAAACGAATTCTGAGATACATAGCAAGAACTAGAGATTGTGGCATAATGTATGCAAGCATAGAAAAGAAAGTTTTGATTAGATACACAGATAGCGATTTTGCAGGCAGTTTGGATGATAGGAAAAGCACTACTGGTTTTGTGTTCCACCTTGGTTCAGGTGTGATTTCATGGCCATCTAAGAAGCAGCCCATTGTGACACTTTCGTCAGCAGAAGCAGAATATGTAGCAGCAACATCAGCAGCATGTCAAGTAGCGTGGTTAAGAAGAGTACTTGATGGACTCAAGCAGAAACAACAAGGATCAACAACAATATATTGTGACAACACCTCAGCGATTGCACTATCCAAGAATAGTGTGTTTCATTAGAAGAGCAAGCAGATTGATACTAGATATCACTTTATTAGAGAACTTGTGAGCAATGTAGAAGTTCACTTGAAGTCTTGTAAATCTAGTGATCAATTAGCTGATATATTTACTAAGTCATTAGCACGAGATGTGTTTGAGTTTCATAGAAGAAACTTGGGTGTTGTAAGAGTAGTTGAGACATAGAGCAGCAGGCATGTTTGAGTTGTCATGAGTCATGTTTTAGTTTAGTAGTCGTAATTAAGGGGGAGTGTTAAAATAAGATAATTACTCCTACATGAGGAGTTAGCTAAACATAGAGAGACTGAATGATTGCATGATTGAGTGTTTGAGTGTTGAGTCAAGTCGAGTTAAGTGATAGATGACTTTGAGTGTGTGATTGCATGTAGTTGCATGTCAAGCTATTTTAGGCAATCAGCTGGTTGGAAAAGGCTTAAATACCCTTCACCGGGTTCATTGTAATCATCATGTTTTGTGTGATCAATAAAAGAGCAGCAACTCATGTTTTATGTGTGAATTGTGTTTTACCTCCTCTGCCTTTCCAACAAGTTGTTCGATCCTCTGGACGCTCACAGCTGGAGAGAACGAGTTTGATCCAGCCTTTGGTCATTAATCCTTCACCAACCTTGTTCTCATCATAATTGAAGTATTTCGCTACACAAAGTTGGAGTTTCTCTGTTTCGCCAATTTCGCCATTTAGGGCTTTGGACATTAAACAAATAAAAAAGAAGAAAAGATAGCAAAGGAAAAAGAAAAAAAAAAATAATAATAATAAAGGTACATATAAAGATTTAAATAAATAAAAAAATAAAATAAAAAATAGAAAAAAATCATATAATAACTATTAAAAATAATATAATATAATATATATATATATATATAATATAGTCCTGATGTAAATTTTGAAGGAGAACATAATCATATATATAAAAAGGTTCTACATTATTGATAAAAAGTGCATGATAACGCAAAAGGGAATCTTTCAAATATCTTTAAAACTATACGTAAGGGAAGGAAGAATAGATAATATTATCTTGATTCTTCATTAAGTGGTTTACAAGCTCATGGTTTTAACAACCCATGGTAATTGCCCATGGTATTTTCAAGGTAAAAGAAAAACAAAAGGAAAATAAAATCTCTTTATGTGAATGGTAAGTTTAACTTTTTACATGGAGTAAAATTAACCAAGTCAAAAGCACATAAATGGACATATATTTTATATTATACCCCAAAGAGGTGAATAGCCATGTTTCACTAGCGTTGTAACTTTTCAACATAAAAATTATAAATAAAAAATATTGAAAAAGAAGTTTTATATTATAAAGAGGTATTTTAAAGAAAGTCTGGGTCATAAAATTATTGAAAATATATACAAGTACAAAGCAAGTATTATTATAAAAAGTTACTTAAAAGATACATATATTAAAGTTTATAAAGGGTTAAATCTAGAACTATAAAGAGACACAAGGATAACAAGTTATAACAAAGGAAGAAGTTTTATATTATAAAAGGGTAGTTTAAAGAAAAATCCAAGTCATAAAATTATTGAAAATATATATAAGTACAAAGCAGGTCTTATTATAAAAGGTTACTTAAAAGATCCATATATTAAAGTTTATAAAGGGTTAAATCTAGAACTATAAAGAGACATAAGAATAACAAGTTATAACAAAGGAAAAGTACTATTTAAAAGCATTATAATAAATATAAGGTGTAGTTTATTTAAATAGTGGAGCTATACTAACTTTTTTTGAAGTGGGAAAAAAATATATCATTGAGGAAAATAAACGTTAAAGGAATTTATAAAGGTGTTTAAGTTTATCAAATAAAAAGGCACTTATTTTAAAGAAGAGAAGTTTTATATTATAAAGGTGTATTTAAAAACAACTCAAGTCATAAATTTATTGAAAATATATATAAGTACAAAGCATGTATTATTATAAAAGGTTACTTGAAAGATCCATATATTAAAGTTTATAAAGGGTTAAATCTAGAACTATAAAAAGACATAAGGATAACAAGTTATAACAAAGGAATAGTACTTTTTAAAAGCATTATAATAAATATAAGGTGTAGTTTATTTAAATAGTGGAGTTATACTAACTTTTTTTAAAATGGGAAAAAAATATATCATTGAGGAAAATAAAAGTTAAAGGAATTTATAAAGGTGTTCAAGTTTATCAAATAAAATGGCACTTATTTTTAAAAAGTCCATTTTTTTAGAAAAAAACGAATGGAGCCTAATTCGAAGATGATGAAGGAAGGATGCTTTTCCTATAATGGTGTTCTAAATTTCTAATCACAAGTTAATTACATTAAAAGGGACTATCCAAGGGAAAAAAGTTAATATCGCTATTAGTACAAGTCGCAAGGAAAATTACATCAACTGACAAATCAACTATTAATTCTAGAGTCAAACATAGGAGAAAGAACAGATATTTTTGGCAAAAAAGAATATGAAATTAATAATTTACAAGTGACAATTGATCATTATGGGTACATATCTCAATTTAGTGTCATAACTATGCTTG
Organism: Pinus taeda; assembly: GCA_000404065.3. NCBI lineage: Eukaryota > Viridiplantae > Streptophyta > Pinopsida > Pinales > Pinaceae > Pinus > Pinus taeda. The sequence goes on along the minus strand of APFE030915091.1, from coordinate 150,538 downwards.
AAGAAGAGGTTGACATAATTCTCGGACAACCTTGCTTCAAAATTAGGAACTTTCATTTTAAACACTAAACAAAAAAAATCTTGATGTTCCCTTACAAGAGGAAGATGGCCACGTTCCAAGACATGACAACGAAATCAAAACTGATAATTCCTTCATCAAAATATCTTAAGGATATTTCAAAACTAATGTTTCAAAAGAATCCAAAAACTGTATCAAGTAAAAAGAACTTGCAAAAATCATATCCAACAAAAATAAAAATAAAAAATTGTGTTTGAAGGAGCATAATCAAAAACTACTTATGCAAATGAGAAAATGTAAAGCTAAGATACACTAGTTAGAACAAGAAAAAGAAAATTCTGAAAAGAAACTCAATGAAAATCTATGAAGACAAGGAGAGGAAATTTTATGCTTAAAAAACTTAACCAAAGGTTATTAGAACAAATCAATTGTTTAAAGGATGAGAAGCTTGAATACCAAAATAAAGTTGACTCGGGAAATGAGGAATTTTTACGTCTCAGAAGCCATAAACAAAGTCTATTCACTCAAATTAAGAAACTTAAGGATGATAAGAAATCATTGAAAAAAATACAAGAACTTATCACGAAAGAAGTGTCGAAGTCTTCAATCCAAGTGGAAGAAAGAATAACGAATATCAATTCAGTCAATATCACAATTCAAGAAGATGAGAAATCAATAGAAGTTAAAACATATTCAGATGTTGTTGTTCAAATGAAGGAAATTCCAAGTTGAAGATTTTGTAACCAACTCGACGACATCGAAACCTGAAATAAATCATAATCTTGTTACACACATGATAAGGGAAACCAAAAGAACTCTTTATCTACATCTGGGTCACAAGAACAAACATTTCATTCAATCTACGAATCTATATCACTTAGAACATAAACAACAAACTAATGTTCCGAAGAATACTGAAGTGCACACAACTCAGTCTAATGATAACAATTCATCACAAGTTTCTAGTAATCAAAAGATTTCACAAAAGATTAATTTAGGATGGTCAAATCCTTCCTCCATGTGACAATTTTATATATCGCTCCAAGGATCATATCAACTTGTATCGACAAACATGATTGTCCTGAGACGAGAAGACATTTGTAACAGAAAAAGAGATCAAGCCCTTTCATCAACAAGCTTTGAGGACAACGCTTTTTGAAGGGGAAGGCAACGTCTCTACAGACATGCCTATTCGTGAAAGGATACTTACCTGGCTATATATACAAGACCCTCATTCTCATTGAATCATCATCCTTCATACAATTTATATATAATAATATTTGTATCCTCAATGGATATTTTCATATTCCAAATCTTTTGGAGTATTTAACGGGAAATATGAACTTTGTTCGTTTCATATTTTTAATTATATGTCTAATCTAGATTTATCCTTCTTCTCAATTCTTTTGGAACTAGTCTCAAATGCAAGTTGTAGAGAAAAGTCCACAAGAAAGAGGCTAAGGCCTCATTAACGATACCTCCCGTGGAGTTCTAACCACCTAGGTGCCTCGTTCCTACAAGGGATTGCCCGCAAGAAAACTGCAAGGTCACCTATGTTAACTGCAAATGAGGGTCTAAAGTCTGCAAATTGTTTGAAGAAGGTGGTCCTATCTTCTTACAACCAAGCTTATGCTTGGAGGTGAATTTTAAATGCACTTCTAGTCCTAGAATGTGGATGCAAGATATGAGTGAACGTTTTAGTGAGATTATCAAGTACTTCAACAAGACAAATTATTTGAGATTCCAAACACTTATAGTGATATTCTATATGAGAATTAGGTGAAGCACTTAAAGAGCAATTGAATGAAACACAATTAGCAATTTCACTTATCCAAGATACTTGTTAAATTCCTCATGCAACAAAAACTTTAGAGCACAATAATGTCAGCAATCAATTAGAGACAATGTGCTCTCATTACCTATATTATAAACCAATCAGATACAAGAGAAAGATACAACTTCTCTTAAGCACAATAAAGAGCAAACATAAGGATATAAGAGATGGCTAACAGTCATCTTTTAATAAAACTAACGCAATGAAATGTCAGAATGCAGAGTTGCAATGATGCAAGAGTTAGTATGCAAGAGCAATAGCTTATTCTCAAAACCACAAGAGAGACAAATGCACCAATTCCTTTATCATTTAATGAACACTAAGGGAATGCACCAGAGCTCAGTAAACACTCAAGCAAATCAGATCAGCCACTTGCCACTATGAAAACAGTCCCAAAAAAAATCATTTAAAACAATGATGAACAAGCTCTTAAATCAACACTTGATATTCCTTAGTTTGTTAGACCTCTAGGCTCTTAGGATTATTTTTAAGACTTTTTTAAGCTGTTTATGAAATGATTATACCACTGCCATCAGAAGATCAGATTGTTGTAGCTTATTATGCAATAGATGACAGTTAATCAAATGCCAATATCAACTCTTGAATGCAGATATAGAAAAGCCAATGCACAAAGATTATTTTTAATGCCAAGAAGAACAAGTTAGGCTATGAAAAGACCACTGAAACTTCTAAATCAGGTCTCCGAAATTTGTATGACCTCTGAATATTTATATCAGCCAATTGTTAACAGTGAGATCAGCAAGATTTATTCACATAAATGCATGAAAATAGAGCCAAAACACTTATAAAATTATTGAGATTAATGTGTGATGGTTTTATGGTGTTTTTAGGCTTGTTTTTCCTTGAAATTAAGTTCTGCAATTAAAATGTTCAGATCTGAATTTTATGATAGTTCAGATTAAAGAGGAGAATGGGGGAGAGCAAACACTTTAGGCCTAGTGGCCTTGGTCCAATGGTTGATTTAGCTAGTCAAGGCACCAATGAGGCTAGTTTTGGCCTTGAATGCACTTTGTGAGCTTCCCAACACCTGCAACCACAAATGTAGGTCTGAAATATGATGGACCAGCCACCAAAAACCCCACAAATGATGAATCAGTCCTCTTAGAGCTAGCGGTAAGGGCTAGAGACCCCTCTAATGCTAGCGGCCAGGCTTGAAAATGCCTCTAGGGCTAGTGGCTAGGGCTTTTAGGCCTTGGATGATGCTTCAATGAAACTTCAGCCTTGTATAACCCTTCTTTGATGGATGTAAGCCTGCAAAACAAGTGTTAGCCCTCAAAATAATAAATTTTCAAGCCCTAAATCAAGAAATTTAGAAAGCCAAACTAGTGATGAAAACAAGTCAAAAACACCTAGCCAAATTTATTATAGGACTGCAAAACAAGGTTAGAAGCAAGATAGATCAGATCTAACTAATGAAATAGGCTTCCAACCCTTGCAGCTTGCCTGGAAGAGCTAGAAAAGCTAGTGGACTAGCTTGGAAAGCCTCCAAACCCTTATGGCAACCCTTCTCGGTGATCCTTGATGAATTTGAGACATAAAAACTTGGATTCTAACCCTTAGATCCACCTGCAAAACTTCAGATCAGAAATATGCTTGAAAAAACACAAACTTTGTAGCAAATTAGCCCTCTAGGGCTAGTGGATCCTCCTCCAAGCCTAGCGTTCAAATTTGAAGACATAGGTTTTGTAGATCGGGGCCCAATAAAGGCCTATATGCTTTGAAGCCCCACGAAATCCTTGCCCAAATGAAAACACTAACCAAAAATGGATAAAAACTCTCAAAACCCTAGTCACTGGGTAAGAATCTTTAGATCTGCAAAATAACTCACTTCTTCAAATCAATGGGGTTTTGACCTACAAAAAGTCTTTAAACACAAAATCCTAGAAACTAAAAACTAGATTTAGACAACCCACGTTAGGTATATACAAACATTGTCAGATATATACAAGCATCAGAAGTATAATTTACAAGAAAATATTTGCAAATATTCACAATATTTATAAATAAAATTACAAGCTCTAATAGCGAATAAATCTTTGTAGCCCAAATAAAAAATTGAAAATAATTGATGGAAGTAATTTTATTTAATGCACAATCCAGAACCCTACACCAGAAATTGTTAGATAAGCTTGGAGTCCAAACAAGATGTGGACAACTAAAAGTCCATGAACTTGGGTTTTGCCCCAAGGGTGGAATACTTGAAAATCTCTACACAAAAGATATATTATTGGTTCCCAAGGGACTCGATTCACGCAAGAAAACTAGAGATCTATAGATACCTGCTAAATCCACTAGGTTCAATGTGTTTACTCTAGTCAAATACCTAAAGCAAGATACATGTGCTAATAGATAATCCAACCACTAGCTATGGAACAATAATACTCAATAGTAAATCAATAGAGCAATAAAAATTAATTCAGCACATACCATGAATCATCAAGAGAGAGACACACCGAATTGAAACCGCAAAGACTTTTATTAAAAAGATTTCCAACAAAGTGTAGCTCAGTACATCGAATGACTTTTTTGATGAGTACATCTTGATTAATGAGGAGCTCAAAATCTTCCTTATATAGGTAATGAAATGATCAAACCCCTCCCAGTGGAAGTAACAGCTAGTTTCTTTGATCCTTGCCCAAATAATCTTATCCATCGATCTCACTTGAAAATAAAATGATCTCATCCTTTGATGAACGGTAAATCCTTAATTTTGAGGAAAAAAATTGAATCTCTTAAAATCTCTTTTTTCTTAGTCCAAAAAATAATATTTTGAACTTTTACCCTCAACAAAATTTCTTTGACTTAACTACCATGGTCCAAAAAGTCAATTTCTCTTAAAAATTTGATTTTTCTGTTGATGGATGACTCCAGATAATTAATTCTTTTTTGACCCACGAAATTTTGAAAAATTTACACTTGGAGAGAATATAATTTCTCTCAAATTCATTTTTTGACTCAAATTTTATTAATTTTCTGGCTAACTATTTTTATTTTTATTTTTGCCAAAAAGTTAATTAAAAGACTCAAGAGGTGATTAATTATCTTTCCACCCTCAAATACTTTAGCCATGGTGTCTAATTATGAGTAACCATGCACTAAAATATTTTTACAAGATATTACAATTTCATTCAACCCTTAGAAGGGGAAATACATATTTGGCATAGACGCTCAAGACATTACCCACTTCTGCGACAAGAAACATTATCTAGTATGAAAAATACATAGACTTGATTAACACTAAGACTCACCTAAGACCTTGTCAATGAATTATCTGTGTTTACAAACACACAATTTGGGGAGGTTAAAAAACTCCCTAGGATGTAACCCTTTGACAAAAATCAAAGGCTTACCTAGGTGTTGTTAAATGACTTAATAGTCATCCTAGAATCATTTACAATAGAAAAGCAGAAATTGGGTTTACAATGATAAAAATGATGCTCAATGATGACAATGATCTTTGAAAAAATTTGTCCACTCCTTTGTATCCTGCTTCTTGGACTGTTGACACATGTGGGGTCAACAAATAGAAAGGAAAAAGACCATTGGAATATAGAAATGACACTCTAGATGTAAAAATGCAGCTTTTGTTAGCTCCTTGAAGGTGTAATTCTTCTTTAATGGAAAGAGGGAAAAAGATTAATGCCATAGATTTAGTATGAATTCATGTTTGGGATGTTGATTAGCAACGATGATGAAATGAGGGGGGATGCTTATTTTAGGTAAGTTGTTCTAGAATTGTGAGAAAGCACGCCACATGTCAACCTAAAGTCTATATTCCTGTTTCCCAACATCTAAGTTGACATTGTGAGTCACTTATATTAAGGTCTATATTCTCATTTCCCAACATCTAAGTTGACATTATGAGTAACTTGTAATATCTTTTCTCTCTATCTTGAGCCTTTTGATAAGCCCACCGAAACCTTGCCAATATTGCAAATATCCACTTAGAAGAATCCTCATAGGGATCCCAGCCACCAGAAAAGGCAATTTGCTTATAGAAATTTGACATTTGACCTCTTACAACTTTTTTTTAAGTAATAACTACCTTTTCTACTCCCATTGACAGCAACCCAGAGCGAGATTCATTTTCATAATAGAAAACGATCTGGAGTACTTAGGCATATAATCAGTAGCTTTGGAAGGCCATAAATCCTTCACAAAATGCAACAAAAAAAAGGATTTGAGATGGTCCCAAGAAAAATTAATGACATGGTCCCATGTTCTATTTGTCGTGATATGTGGTGGATAAGGTGCTACACTTCCCCTAAATGAAGAAAAATCAAGCTTGTGGCAATAACCTTTTCTTGGTAACAACTTTATCAGACAAAATCAAAACTCATAAGAATAATGGCCCAGCTCTATCATCAAAGGCACATCTGATACATGAATGTAAGAATCGCTCATGTGAATCCAAGGATATCCCATCATTGTGCAGCAATGAATAAATGACCTGTAAGATAAGAAAGTAGATACAACCAGGCATATTACACAATATCTATAGGAGTGTTGAAGGAATGTAAGAATGATTCATATGCATCCAAACATATCCCATCCTCGCATAGCAATGAATAAAAGATATTTAAGCTAAGACAGTAGATACAACCAAACATATTACAAAGTATCCCTAGGGATGTTGAAGGCTGTGAACTTACCTTGATTAAGGCACACTCCTGACATAAGAAAACCAAAGGACTCTATGGCTCTAATGAGGAGAAAGAAAGGAGAATGGTATCTTCTATGAATAGAATAATGGGAATCAATACATATGGAGCAAAAGAGAGTGACTATATTCCATTGTTTACCCTGTAAAGACAATCCACCACTATCATCAAAAGCAATGAACAAATGACCTGTAAGATAAGAGAGTAGATACAACCAGGTATATTACACAATATCTATAGGAGTGTTGAAGGAATATAAGAATGACTCATATGCATCCAAACATATCCCATCCTCAAATATCAATGAATAAAAGATATTTAAGCTAAGACAGTAGATACAACCCGGCATATTACAAAGTATCCCTAGGGATGTTGAAGGCTGTGAACTTACCTTGATTGAGGCACGCTCCTAACATAAGAAAACCAAAGGACTCTATGGCTCTAATGAGGAGAAAGAAAGGAGAATGGTATCTTATATGAATAGAATAATGGGAATCAATAAATATGGAAAAGGCATTCATCCTCAAACATATCCAGCAAAACAGAGTGACCATATTCCGTTGTTTACCTTGTATAGACAATCCACCACTATCATCAAAAGCCATGCATGCCCAAATAAAACCCTGAGATGCAAACCTTTTCCCCAATTTTAGGTTAATATTAATTCCAAATTATTTTGGCATTTTAGCAATTTTTTACAGCATTCCATCATTGTTGCATCGTTTCAATTTGTACTATGTTTCATGAAGGCAAAAGATTGCAAAAAAATTCCAGTGCCAAAGTTCACAAAATGTGCAAATTGTAATAGATATATATAAAATTCACCACAATAAATATAAAAATAAAAATAAATAAATAAATCAAAGAAGCTGAAACGTAAAATAAAATCATCAAACCAAGGAATTGAACATTAAACAGCTGCATTAACTGCTTGCCTCTTGATTTTCTTTCCACGCTGATTTTATACAAACCAAAACTCAAAAATCATGCAAGTGTCTATCCCTGTCAAAAATGTCATAAGGTTCACAGTTTATTTGACAGGTTGGAACAAACCAAATATGCAGTACAACCAACATTTGGAGTTACTAGGTATGAACATTGCAAGTTTTGAAAAAGATCAATCCTCATTGGAACTCCTACTGCAGAAGAGATTTTCATTTAAAACGAAATATTGTTGCCACGACTTAAGAATTGAGGTTCAACTTGACTGCAATTGTCTCACTACATCAAACGGGTGTTCCAATGCTAACTGATACATCAAAAGCATAAATTAAACAATAAGTGGGATTTAGGAATTAGAAAACAGCAGAAAAGAAGACACAGATGTATGGCAGAAAGTACAAGAACGAGTTGTGCCTGGTAAGCTTATATAGAATACATAAAAGAAAACATTTCCCTAAGAACATGGTGCAATAAGATCACAAGAATGTGCACCTGTTAGACGACCAAGCTTTTGCAGTGACAATGCCTTCAAGTATATCGCCTCAAGCAATAGGCTGGCTGCATGTAGTGAAACTGATTGTGATAGTTCTTGCCGTGATCGACCTCGTTTAGAGTGAGCTTTTTCTGAAATAGACGACCGTAAGCGCTGTTTTACAGCATGTAATTCAATTCCCTCGAATACTTGCAAGGCAGCCTCAATGTTTCCTCTTTGGTACTCTAATCTTCCTAATAGAGCTCTAGCCTCCTGAAAAGATCAAATCAAGAGAACATGTAAGCATTACAGAATCAAATCACAAGTGTGACTCATGAGAGGAAGTGTGTTTACGTATCTGAGCAACACAATAGTGATGTTCTTACCCTGGAAAAAAACAGTTCCTACTATTCAATGATCCTAATTCACAATTTCAAACGATAATCTGCAGGCAATAATAGAATCTCTCTTCCCTTCATATTGCAGGTAGGCAAACATGTGTATATATGTAGTAAAGAAAGTCCAGTGTGTTATGAAAACATGGAATATAGCTCTAGGCATGCAGCGAGATTTGCCATATAGCATATATTCTGGAAAAATCAATAAATGGTTAAATCCATTAAAATCCTCCTTGACACCAGCTTCAGAATTCTTGTTCTCGTTTTAGCTGGACATTTGCCAGGTGAAATGGGATCATAGTAGGAACTAATTGTTTCCAACAACATACCTAAAGTTTTCACAGAGTATGAAATGATAAACAATCAAGCTATTGAAGTAAATAATTCATTCACATTGCAGAAACTAGCATATACCTGTCCAACAAAAGAGATATGAATAAAGTAATTACTAACTGGCAGACTTGTACAGGTCTAAGCAACTCGATTGAGGTAATCATGTTTTTTATGGAACACAAAACACGAAGGTTCTCACAGTATCTGCTTCTTAATATTATACAATTTTCTCATCTTTAAGAAAGCTGATCATCTTTCACATCATACTGCCTCTAAAACTATGCCCTTTTGGTAGAAATATTCAACTTCTGTCTGGTATTAAAGCATCATATCAGGTAATTTACCTCATAATTTAGAGATAATGCCTCACGGAGTGAAGACTCGGCTTCTTCAATGTTTCCTTCATCAAGTTTCGTTTCAACCTCAGTTGTTTTAGCAGAGAGTCCATTGGCAGAGGCCTCTTTGAAAGCCATCGCATCTTTGGAGAGACCACCTTCCTCTACCCCAACTTGTTCCCTTGAACAGGTACACAACATTTTGCACAGCACACTTTTGAGCCGAGGCATCCACCAAGTCAAATTGGTGTAGCATTTACCCAACCACCTGTTGTGAGAGAAATTATTCAATAATATCAATACCCTTATGTTAAAATAAATTATATTGCATATATGTATTCAGAGCAGACAAGTATATCTCTAAAACAACAAAGGCCAGCAATAATGCAGTATGTGCCATTCTCAACATGAATAGTAAACACCAATGTTCAATTTTAGACTTGTTTCACAGATTCATTTTTGCATACTAATAAAATCTTGATATGGCAATAGCAATTCTACCCAATTTGTTTATGGTATTTTTGAGTTTGAACTGAAACTATCACTGTAGTAATGTGGACTGTTGGATATTGCTCACAAAGCAAATGATTTATCATTTAACTTAAATATTGTCAATCAGCTTGCTCATGTGAAAACATATAGTTTTCCATATAAGCCCTTTTAAAGGAAGCATTGTCGAGACCTAACAATACTTTTCCTATGTGGTTGTACACAAGGAGAGAAACAAGTCCCTGAACCTGTAACAATTATGGACAAGAATTATAAAAATAATAAATAGTGAAATTAAAGCATAATTACTGGCATGGTAATAACCCTCATAAAGAAACTACATGGAAAATTGGACATCAGTTGCATTTGCTAGAGAACTCAGCCTTACTGAAGCAATAAGCGAAGGAGCAATATTATAGTCTTTAATTGTAGAAAAACAAACAAAAGCAGTTATTTAAAGAGTGTAATGCAAGTGTTCTATTTCAAATTTAACTAAATTCATTTGAGAAAAAAGATAAAATGTCAACAAAAATCAACAACCAACTTTTAGCGAAATCCAACTATCATTTGGACTATTTGAAGGGTAATTCGACGCCATTTTCAAAGACAAAATTAAGTCAAGATGTGGTTGGGACCTGGGTAGATCTAGTTAAAGAATAGATAAGATAACCTAGGGGTGCACCCAGTTTATATATACAGTAAATACCCTATATAATCCCTTGTCACAATATCTTATTTCGCTCGTAGCTCTGCAGATAATTATCGGTGTTGAACATTATATAGTATTTTTACATCGTAAGTGAAATTACTTGTTATGAGCAAACACACAAAATACATAGTAAACATAAATAAACCAAATTTAGACATGGAGCACAACTGTTAAAATTGGCAACTAGGGCCAAATTCCACTTTGGACAGCTCATATGATGGAGATAATTATTAAAATGAATTCCTCTTTTCAAGAGGACCAAAATCGAACTAAATAGCACTAAAATTGGTTAAGGAAAAATATATTTTTGAATTCAAGCCCACTCATGAGTAACTCACCAAGGTCGGCCTAAGCTTAATTAACCAAGTCAAACCCCTCCCCATCTCCTATAAAAGGATGTGACCTCTATCCTCATTATACACATTGATATCTCATTCTTCTCCTCTCTGAAATAGCCGCAGAAGAAGATCTCCAACAAAGGTGATGAGGGCAAGGTTGGCATCATCTTTTTCATCTCCAAGGGCCAAGTTCCACATGCACGAGGCCGAGATTGGTTTGTAGAAATTCTGGAAACATTTGTGAATTGTTTTGAGCTCTTTTATTTTCATTACAGGTCCGAGTTTGTGCAGAGAGGAGCCACATCTGTTGAGGGCTGTTTTGGTGACGGTTTGGGACTGTTTGAGGTGGAGTCTTTCTCCCAGAAGCAGGCCGCATTATTCAGGAAGCACTTCCAGGAGGGCCACAGGCCTTATCTTCCTTTGATTGGGGGGCCATGTGACTGATTGTCGCTAGAAGAAGGGCAGCAGACCTAATCTCCTTCTTCCTGGAGGCTGTGAGGCATATTTGAGGGCTGGAAATAGCCCTGGACAGTAGAGGAATGTGGGCAGACTAGCTTGAAGGGGAGCCGCAGCCAAAGGAGTCCAAAAGCAGTGGAAGAGGGCTGTAGCAGCTTATCAACAAGCCCTAACCAGATAACCAGAGAGCAGAAGCCTCTACCGCAGTATGACATGAGCCCTAGAGGGTACTATTGTATACTCCAGATTTGCATTCTTGAGCCATCTATTTATCTAAGAAGCTGTGATATTGATCTTCAAAATTAGCAAGTTAATTCTGACCTTGAATTATTGTACTCTCTCAGCTGAGCATTTGATATTAATAATAAGAATAATTGATCAAGTGTGTTCCCCATCTTGGGGTTTTTCCCTGGCTTGAGCCATATCCTTGTGTTCCCTTATCTTGGCTTGCCGCCTTCATTTATATTTTATGTTCAGTTACTGTCAATATGATGATGATTTATGTGATTAAATGAATTGATAAATTGGCTATATGAAATGTTGAAGTAACTGTCCTAAGCAAAGAGCATGTTAATCAAAATTTAACATGGTATCAGAGCTCAGGTGAGGACAAGCCCAAGCAAGAGAGAATGCAATCACTAAAAAGTTTCTGAGGTTCGACCTCTAATCTCTGCAATTTATCAGAAGGGACTGGCGAAGAATATTTTAGAAATTTGATCTCCTTTTCTAAGGTCTGGCAAGGTGTTTTCAAATTCAGTTCTGTGGTGAAAAGCTCTAAGGCTCAGTTGGATTCGATCCTTAAAGCAGCAAAAGGCTTGAATGTTGAAGGTTCATTGCAGAAGTGTTTCGGCCCTCTAAGGTAATAAATTATTAAATTGTGAGCGAAAATGTATCATCACAGGCTAGCTAGAGAATGATCTTGTTTGATACATGACTGTTAGGCCATTCGGCCTTGTTTCTGGAGATGACTGAGCCATGAAGGAAGGATCATTGCATTGATCTTAAAAGTAATATATTCTTCAAAATATCTCTTGCAGATCTAAGAAACAACTAGGTATTGTGCTATTTTCTTGCCAAGTTCTGAAAGAAACCTTCCAGGACCAGCGAAGATAATAAGGGTCTTCTCTGTTTCAGCCTTTGTCTGCTCACATATTGATTGATCTGAAAGAATAATTCTTGCAAATTACAGACCTATGTAACTTCCATTTGTAAATGAATGTGTGGTAAAAGTATCTGACCTAGCCTCATACCTTCTGTGACATAATTCTGGGCTTGAGATTCTATATACACATATCTGTGTTCGTGTGCCTGACGAACTTACTAAGAAGATTCAGACCTGTAGTTTCTTTGAGCTTCAGAAGAGGACAGAAACCAAGGTCACTTAATCATGGCCACATGCATGGAAAGGCTAGCAAGAGCAGTACCCAGTTTAGCGAAGCAAGGAGGCATCCAGCGCACAGTCGTGAAGGATTAAAGGACCTATCTAGCAGCAAAAAGAAGTCTCTCAGATCTACTCTCTCACCGTGTATTGATACTGCCCCTCTGGAATGACTGGACATTTGTTATATGGCTATGCTCCTGCTCCTGGTACAGTTTACCTGTAATGACATATGGTCGTAACTTTGTCTAATTGGCATATGAACCTGCTACAGTGTGATTCTTTGCATTGTGACATTGTCACAATTGTCTATAGCATCAATTCAATGAGTTCCACATCGACATATCTCTTGCTTCAGTCATATGTATGTTATCGATTCACATTGATATGGCAATATTAGCAATGATGGGGTATCAACCTATATGCACAAACTTTTTCATTCTTATATGCACTCAGCATTAAGTATGGCTGTCACTGCTAAATTAGCTCCAGTATGGTATTGTTATGTTCTAGCTACAGTAATATATGCATGACCTCGACTTCACCTCCCTATGTATGACAGTCTCAGCTCAGTACAATATGTGAATAAGTACATGTCAAAGATACAACAGCACAGTAGATATATATGGCTTTTCTGCTTTATATGTATGGCACCTCTACACTGTTTCTCAATGTATATTCATTGAGCTGGCACTGTACACAAAGCAGTGAGATTCCCTTTGACCGTATATTCAGGCTACTGAGCTCAAGTTATATGATATCAGGAACCTATACAAGAATCATGACACGGTGACGTAGCTACATATCCTCGCTCCAAGATATCAGTGCTGCTGCTATTATTGATCATTGTATTGTATGGGCAGTCTTGATTCTTCAACAGTGTCAGAACTTACATATAGAATCACAGTTTGAACTTCTTAGTTAAGCCGACCTATGGAATTTTATGTTGAAAAGAAAGAAATCTATAGCAATATCGATCCTCATTCAGTTTTGAGAAGAATCAGTCATTTACCTTGAAGCTCTAAAAGAAGCGTTCTGAAGGTGTATAAATCTGAAGATTGTTTCATAGGACATAAATCACCACACTTACCCTCCTCACGCTGATAATATTAAGAAGTCAGTTTGGATCCTCCATTAGCCTGCAAAATAAGTCAAGTTGTATTGAACTGTGTCACCGATCCTAGGATACAGCAAGTATTCACAGTCTCTCATCTCCATCATTTAATGGCAAGCATCAAAACCTGGAGGGCAGAAGTCAGTTCTTCTTCATCAACTAACTATTTGCCACATTCTTTTGCAATAGTACTGAACCTTGGAAGAAATTCAGCACATCAGATAATATATTTGTGGCTAAGAAGTAACTTGGCAAAATTTGGAATCTCTTTGGTCTATCTAGAAGATGTTAAGGTCAGGCTAGAACCCTGGGTCAGTGGCATAATCAAACTTGGAAATCATTCCAAGGCTAAATTCAGAATAAGTCCCTTGGTCATACTTATAATATCAGTAATAAGGTTCTTTTGATATACTACTGTTGAGATCTGTCAGCAGGCAGAGCATGTGAGAAAGTCTACATGTGTATTCCTGAGGTTTGGTATGATAATATATCATCCTAAAGATGAGGAGCCGATTGATAAAAGGCTGGATGACCAACTGAAGCAAGAATTCAGAGGGAACTATATGGATGACTTTGACACATGTAGCTCGACGATTATGATTTTGGCAAGGTCACTTTCCCTATATTTAGAGGGAGTTATGGACAAGCCATGTTGATTGGATTGTAAGGATGCAGCTATTGATGATGTCTGATTGATGACCCCCTCGTCTATCAATGTAAGAGGTCGTTGACTTTTAAAGTCAAGATGGAAGAACTAGTCTTGATGCACTATTCCCTGCACTTAACGATGAAGAAGCTGTTGATCTGCATATGTATATCTTATAAGAATCCCTGGTGTTCTTGACGAACACCGTATCAGTCATGTGCCTCACTAAGAAGACTCTGAGTTGATCTATGGATAAGCCTCATATATTGGATAGCTGCTTATTGAGATATCTGTGTGATTCTCTTATCTATAATCTGGATTACACTGCCAGAATCTAAGATTCCATGTATATTCTGATGCTGGTTCAGTTGGCAGTATGATGGATGGAAAGAGCACATCTAGTGCTATGTCTCTTGATTTGGTTGCTTTGTAAGCACTTTTGAGGCTGAATGAATATAGCAGCAAGTATGACTTATTATGAAGACAGTTGGTGAGTCATTTGTGCTCGTACTGATAATCACCATTGTATATTGCGATATTCTTGAGTGGGATTCATTTTCAGAGAATTCATGTATAGCTTTATTTTGATATGGTACGTTGGAGAGCTACCAAGCTCCATCATTATTGGTCAGATGAGCAGATTACTGTCATCCTTACATAGCCTCTTGGTAAGGTCAAGATTATCTTCCTTCAAAGAGGCTAGGAGTCGTGGATAGACCCTTCTAGGAGGGCCCTGGTTGAACATTGAGATCTGAAAACTCCTGGGGGATTGGGGTACTTCTTGGAGCTATGAGCGACCATCAGGTGAGTGGTTCACCACTTCACCTTCCCCTATAGGTGCGTTGTGTACAGGTGAGTAGTACACCTTCCTCTGTGATACCCCATGACGATTGACATGTGTGTAGACTCTAGAGTGAGTGGTTCAGCTTCCCCTACGACTGAGGGCATATGCATAGGATGAGTGGTTCACCTTCTCCTATGGCATATGAGCAGGATGAGTGGTTCACCTTCTCCTGCGGACAACCCCGTGAGAGATGCATATAAGCATTCGTTGGTTGTCACGAGTGGACATGTCAGTGGAACGTGGTTCATCCTTTCTGCACATGTAGGATGCTCATTCCCTACAATCAATGGTTGACATGTCGGTGGGACATGGTTCATCCTTCCCCACGAGTAGGATCCTTCCTAGGATTGATTGGTTGGCATGCATGTAGGACGTGGTTCATCCTTTCCCTGCTCTCGATGATTTGCATGCGCATAGGATGTGGTTTATCCTTTCTCTACGATGATTGTGATATGTGACTATAGGATGTGGTTCATCCTTTCCCTACGTGTGGTTGTGAGCAAGATGTGATTTATTATTTCCCTGTTGTTGCCCCAGCATCATCCTACCCATGTAGTCCGAGGCATATGGAAGTACCTCTCATCTGGCCAATGAGTTGCAAAAAGTGGTTTGGGACCATAAGCACTACCGATGGACACATCGTGTACTTTCTTACTCCCTATGTCTAGGATTCATGATGTTCAACCAACTTAATCACTTGGGATCAAGTCCGATTGGGGTTTGACCCGTGGTTATGTGGACCGACTTTTGTTAGTGGAGAGTGGCAAGGTCTTGTGACTCATTCTTGATCGATTCTTCTTCATTATCTATATCAATGTTCAGCAGAGTTAAGACAAGATGCAAAGATGGTTCATGATGGCAGGATGGCATGATGATGGATGGATTGGCAGGTGGAATTCTCCCTAGTTGAGAGGGAGTGTTAAAATTGGCAACTAGGGCCAAATTCCACTTTGGACAACTCATATGATGAAGATGATTATTGCAATGAATTCCTCTTTTCCAGAGGACCAAAATCATCCTAAAGATCACACTCCATCCCACAGTCCCTGACAATAGGTGAGATCAACGTAAGGATCACACTCTACCCTATTGTCCTTGATCATCCATCTTAACCCAGAGAGTTAGATGGTAGAACACATGCATCCACCAACTTGGGCGAGATCCACCTACTGCAAGGGGTAGGGATCACACTCTATCCCAAGTCCCTCGGGCCTCAACCCACTAGCTAGATGGGAGAGGTTATCTCATAGTGTGGGCAGGACGCTAACTGGGGCATACTCTGACTAGGGGCGATCCCAAGTCTCAACATCCTATCGGGCAAAGTTCTCTCATCCCTAAGAGCCCTATAGCTCCATTCCACACGCTAGGAGCTCAACCAGTGAGGAAGAGCACTACTCAATGTTCTTGATTAGCCTGGACTTTTATTCAAAAGGGTCATCTCAACCAGTCCAAGTTTCTCCTTGCCTTTCAGCAAAGGCTTGGTGAGGATGTTGGCTATCTACTCATCTGTCAAAATGTGAAGAAGTCTCACGACTCCTCAGTGCACCATGTCTTGGATAAAATGATATCTAATCTCTATATGCTTGGACTTGTCATGGAAGACAGGATTCTCTGACAAACGAATCCCACTCTTGTTGTCGCAATAGATAATTGTCATGTCCTGAACATGCTCAAATAGATCTCCAAAGAGCTTCCTCAACCAAATTGTTTCACAACTCACGAGGCTAGTTGCAATATACTCAGCCTCAACAGTGCTAAGGGCTACAAATTTATGTTTCCTACTTATCCACGATATCATGGCCGATCCCAAACTAAAACAGCATCCGAGAGTATTCTTGTCGACAACATTGCCAGCCCAATTTGCATTTGTATATCCATGTAGTCTAACGTTTCCAGCGGCATATCTCAGTCCAAGGTTGATAGTCTGATGACCTACCACGTCTATACTCCACAATCGGTAGCCTTAAGAGACTATGGCTACACTACAAGTCTTAACAAAGAGACTTTAACCCTTCCTATCTCTTGTTGTTTCATTAAACTTCCCTCATATCAATATACATAAACAAGGAAAGATTGGTTTTCATAGTTTTCCAAGCACAGCGCTTTTGCAGGCTGATGCAACCCGTTTGTCACTTGGCACGACCCTTCTATCTCAGCGCGACCTTTTTTTTTTCAGCGCGACCTTTCTGTCTCAGGCACGACCTTTCTGTGATTAATGGTTTTCCCTTACGAATTTTCCTTCTATTAAGAAATTCTTTTTCTTCTTGCTTAGCTCTCACGACTTGACATGTTTGCACAAAGTCTGTTCCTAGCTTCAACTCAACTCAGCCATCGTTGATGGGTTTGGATTGATGGTTTGAATTTCTTTGACTATTCAACAGTTCCTTTGTCCACCTTACAACAAATCATGGCCACTCCTACTCAATTGAACAATGTCGCATCGATCTGGTAAAGTTTGTTACTTGTTTACTTCGCTTATGGAGCCGCCTAAAAAACTCAATGTCACGCAGTTAGGGTCCTTTTAGATGCTCAACCAATTTGAATCAGACATTATCAATGGAAACTCCTTGCAATCTGCCATCAAATCCTCTCTTAAGTGTAATCGACACCACTACGTCGAGATCATCAACTTACATGCAATCTAGCAACTGAAAATGTGTAGACCTGTAAACATTTCAAAAGGTATATCTAACCATGTTACTTCATTTCACCTACACATTTATTCAACTATCTCAGATATCAATTGATCAATATCACAATTAGTTTAATCGATTCCCAACCAAATTCAACGCAAAGATTCATTGAACATACACAGAGAATATTAGTACACAAAAAATTGGGTTTTTCTGGACAGAAGATACATGATTTTCTAAGAAATATAAAAAGTATAAGTTCTTTGTTTCTTCATTCCATCAACACATATTCAGTTACAAAAACAAAACACGGGAACTTATAATTGCAACACACTTAATTGTCAAAATTCAAAATATAGAATTTACATGGCCCCATATACAACATGGGCGCACAGCCCTAGCCCTCTTTCCTCATGGCACTCACTCCACACATACCTCCCTCTACATGCCCCTTAGGCTTACATGCAATCTAGCAACTGAAAATATGTAGACCTGTAAACGTTTCAAAAGGTATATCTAACTCTGTTCCTTCGTTTCACCTACACATTTATTCAACTATCTCAGATATTAGTTGATCAATATCACGATTAGTTTAATCGATTCCCAACCAAATTCAGCGCAAAGATTCATTGAACATACACAGAGAATATTAGTACACAAAAAGTTGGGTTTTTCTGGACAGAAGATACATGATTTTCCAAGAAATATAAAAAGTATAAGTTCTATGTTTCTTCATTCCATCAACACATATTCAATTAAAAAAACAAAACACGGGAAATTATAATTGCAACACACTTAATTGTCAAAATTCAAGATATAGAATTTACATGGCCCCATATACAACATGGGCGCACAGCCCTGGCCCTCTTTCCTCATGGCACTCACTCTACACACACTTCCCTCTACATGCCCCTTAGGCTTACAATTATAGGAACAGTTACACAGTTATGGATCATTCGGGTTCCTAGTTTTTCTCCATAGGTCTCTCAACTTAAATCTTTCAATTAGTTCCTAAAATCTCTTAATGATCCCTTGAGGATCTCAACAACAGTTCTATATCTAAATTTTGCTTTTATGAGCAGATTATACCAAATCTCTCAATCCACTTTTAACTCAACTAATATCCTATTCTAGGATCTCCTAATCTCCAAGATTTTTATGAGATCTTCACAAGTCTAATCATCTCTCATATTCTCACATAATTGAGAATATTTACATTTAAAACCTCACACACATATTTCTCACTCAAATTATTAAAAATATACAAAATTTCCTATTAAGATATCAAAAACATCAAATCCCCCAAGTCAACCAAATATACAATGATTTTCTTGAGCAAGATGCTCCTGCATCATAGTCCCATGTAGATATCTCAATACATGCTTGGCAATGACCCAATGTACATGGTGAGGCTCAGTCATAAACTAGCTCAAGGTGTTAACTACAAAACATATGTCGAGGCGAGTATTCACAAGAAACATTAGAGCACCAACCAATTGCCTATACTCAAAAAGGTTTACTAGGTCCAGTCAAGTAGCTTCTCCACACAACTTCTTGAAATTCATCTCCATAGGTGTAGACAAGGACTTATACTCAACCATAGCAAATCTCTCTAGAATTTTCACAACATACTTTCCTTGTGAAAGGAAAATATCGCCTGGCTTTCGCCATACTTCTAGTCCCATGAAATAGTGCATCAAACTAAGGTCTTTCATCTCAAATTCGGAAGCCAATTTCCTCTTACATTCTAGAATGAGACGGTCTGCACCTATCATGAATAAGTCATCGAGATATAATACCAAAATGAGAGGCATACCTTGGATTGTTTTCAAGTACAAGTTTGGATCAACATTGCTCCTTGTGAATCCCAGCTTTATCAAGTAATAGTCGATATGAGCATACCAAGCACAGCGGGCTTGCTTCAATCCATAGAGAGTTTTCTTCAATCGGCATACATGGGTCTTCTTGTCACAAACCTCAAATCCTAGATCTTGTTCTACGTACACTTCTTCTTGTAGCAAACCATGTAAGAAGGCAGTCTTCACATCCATTTGATAAAGAGTCCATCCTTAACTTGCCGCAAGCGCTACTATCGAACAAATGGTTGTATATCGTGCCACCATAGAGAATATATCATCATAATCTTCTCCCACTTTTTAAGAGAATCCATGGGCTACAAACCTTTCCTTGTATTTTTCAATGCTTCCATCAGCCCCATGCTTAATCTTATAGACCCATTTGAAGGTTACCACAAATCTTACCTTTGGTCTCAGCACAATATCCCATACATCATTTTTCATAATAGACTCGTATTCTTCAGCCACTACATCCTTCCAAACTTGTTCCTCTGCAGCTTCTTCAAAGGTACTTGGTTCAACTTGAATCATATTGCTCATAGCTACAACATATGCTTGGTACCTCCATGGCTTCTTGCTTTCCCTGAAAGTTCCACAAGCAGCAGCATGTTTCTCAGCATCTTGTAGAGTGTCCTTGAGCCAAAGTGGTTTTTTCCTCGTAGGGGGATCGCATGGAGGACGATCCAAAGGGTCCACAAGCTCCATGGAATCGTCAACGGTGTCCTTCTCGGATTCAGGCATAGAAGGACCTTCTAGAATATCCATACCATGACTCTTGTCTTCAGAAGGAGGAGGCGGAGGGAGGTCCCTTGCTTTTCTACAAGCAGCATCATCAAATGTTACATCCCTGCTAATTTCAACCTTCCTTTGACCAAAAATATATATTCTAAATGCTTTAGAATCTTCACTATATCCAACAAGCATACATCTCCTTTCTATAGCTTATAGCTTGTTTCTTTTATACTTCAGCACATGAAAGTATATGGGGCAGCCAAAAGTCCGGAGATGGCCAATATCGGGCTTGACATCTGAGAATACTTTCTCAGGAGTCTTGTTTTCCAAAGCTTGATGAGGCAACCTATTTTGAACATATACCGTTGTGTTTGTTGCTTCAGCCCAAAGGAACTTTGGCAGCTTTTGATCATGGAGCACGGCTCAGGCAACTTCTATAATGGACCTATTCTTTCTCTCAACCAGCGTCTATAATGGACCATTTTGCTAGGGAGTGTAGGGCACAATGGTCTACTTCTTAATTCCTTCCTTCTTGCAAAAGTCTATAAGTCTATAAATTCATCTGAGATGTATTCCCCACCATTGTCGAACCAGAAGATCTTTATTTTCTTCCTATATGCTTTTCAACCAAAGCCTTGAACGCCTTGAATATTTCGAATGCCTCATCCTTGTGCTTCAAATAGTATATCCATGTCTTCCATGAGAAATCGTCGATGAAGGTGATGTAATAAAGATGATCCCCAAGTCAATGCACAGGAATTAGACCACACATATCAGAATGAGATGAAGGAAGTCATTTGTCTTGTTTTCGCTAGAAAGAATGGTCCCCTTGTCTTCTTTCCACTTGCACACCTAGGCCATACTCCATCATGTTGAGCTTGAACATCGAGGATCCCAAAGACCAGCTTCTTCAATTTTGGAAGAGCATCATAATGTAGATGGGCCAACCTTCAGTGCCACAGCTCACTTTGAAGATTTGTATTATGGACCATAGCCAGAAGAGGTTTTCTAGTGACTCTATAGAGTCCTTCAGACCTAGATCCCAATGTGAAGGTATTTCTCATGTAGGATTCAACAGGCCAAGTAAATACTTTTCCTTTAATTAATGCAACCTTCATTCCTTTATCCTCCAAAGCACATATGAAACCAAATCCTTTTTCAATCCCGACACATATAATACATCATGAAGCAAGACAGATTCCCCAGAGTTCAAATGAAATTTGATAGAACCAAGACCTTTTACTAGATGAGTGGTATTGTCACCTAGGATAATGTTCAAATTAGTCTCCCTCTCTACCAAATTATAAAGAACCTCCTTCTATCCAAAGAAGTGATGAGAGGCCCCACTATCAACCAACCATCCCAAGAATCTAAAGGACATGAACTAGATAATGCGGAAATTAGAATATATTCAAATTGGTTAGTAGCATTGCCTTCATACCTGGAGTTCCTTGACCTCTTTGGAGGACAATAGTTATCTTCCCAGTCATCGAGGGAGACTCTTCTTCTTTCATTCCTTCTTCTATCGTCTCTTCTTTCACATGACTTGTTGTAGTTGAAGCCACGTTTATTGTTGTAGGACCTTGAAGAATTTCTTCTTGGAGCATCTCTGTTATCAGAACAATCTCGAGCATAGTGACCCTTTCGATGACAATTGTAGCACTCAATGTCTCTATCTCGCCTTTTTGATGTGAAAATTCCAAACTGGAATCCTATTGCAACAACTGGAAATTATTCTCCTAATTGTTAATCTTATTTAACAATTTATTTGTTGTTTGCTAGGGCAAATACTGAATAAATCACATTGCAACCTTCACAAATAAAATATTGGAAAAATAATGCACTGGAAACTAAGACAATTATTTTTGGACAGAAGCCCTCGGAAAAATCCAACTTGGCTAAATTGGTGCAGCAGTGAGGGTTTTTTATTATTATGCAGCACTAAGAAATTCTGAGTACAATTAGATGCCAAAATCAGTCAATCATATAGAGAAAAATACTAGCAAAAATCTAGTGAGGAATTTCCTCACCCCACAGGCAATCCCCGGCACAACTTGCCTTCAGAAACTTGGCCCTCTGACCCTCTATGTCAGTCTCTGCACAACCTACTTGACGTCAAGCTTCTCACTCGTCTCTTATGAAGTCGTTATGCCCTCTGCTGGCTGGAAAGATGCTTCTCCAAAACTCTGGGACTCCTTCCCGGCCTCTGGAACTGAAAACGTCTTTCCCTCTCAGGAAATTGAACTTGCCTCTAGAAGTTGTTGCGCTACCCCTACATCAGCTTCTTTGTGGCTCTTCTGCCTCTCTGCAAATGCACTCATTGGATTTGGAATACTTCCTCCAGCCTCATTGTCTCTGCCCCTCACTCACTGCTTCAATCTCTAGCTCTCTCCAACAACTGACTGCTGCTACTCTGGAAATCGATTTGCCAAGAAATCAAACTGCTCAAGTGTGTCCCCCATCACCATATCGACCTCCTCTTATAATCCTCTGTTGGAGCACCAATGGCCAAGATTAAAACTTAATCAATGGCTAGGATCATCTCTAGATCGGTCTGTGTGAGTTTCTAGATGATTCTCACCTTGACTTAATTAACACTGATTAATTAACCATATTTTGTAAGTTTAGACTTAGGAAATATTTAAAAACTGGTTAATAATCTAATTAAGCCATTTATAGGCAAAATTTTCATAAACGACTTCTGGTTTTTGGAGATCTCATGTATTCTAGTCTCTCCACCAAATTTTGTGACTAGAACACATCCAATGCTACAAAAACTAACACTCCCTCTTAGCGAGAAATGTGTTCTAGTGCTGCACTACCAGCCACAACACCTTGTCTCTGCATCATCTCCTGTCACGCTGTTGATGTCTGGCCAAACTGCCCACCAACCACTGCGCAACTTTGATATACATTGCATAGTCGTTGACACTGCCATACTGCTACCAACACTGTAACTCCCTCTCATCTGTTGTTGTTGCAACTACAACATCTGCAACTAAAAAGCGTCCAAAATATTGAATCCACTGTGTTTAGTATGATGTATTTGTCACTTGAGTCTTTGATTGCTACTAGCATCTACACTGTCACTGAAGAATTTGCACTACTACTAACTCTGCATTGTGCCACCTGCACTACGCTCCCCAGCACCTGACTGCTACTAGTCTCTACAACTATCACTCGGTCTTTGACTGCATCAACTGTCACTGATCCATCCCGCTACTGAATACCGTTGGCCCATGTAGCAAGGTATTGATCCAGGAGGTGGATTCCTCAAGGATCCTGCCCATCTATAGCACTATGGGGCGACAACACCAAGTCACTCCACCTCACTCTTGGAGGTATATCAGCAAACATCGCGAAGTCTTCCTCCAACCCAAAGGAAAGCATATCGATCTCTGCTGAAGTTGCCTGCCAGTCTTGCTTCTCCTCCTTGTCCTTCTTCCTAAGAGGACACTGGCCACTGTAGTGACCAAGCTCACCACATCTGAAGCACTTAACCTTTGATAGGTCCTTCCTCTTCCTCCTCTGCTCCCCCTGTGCTTGACTGGGGCCCTTTGATGCAAGGGCCACATTCTCCTCCTCCTTCACCATCTTCAATCCACTGTTGTTGCCACTGGTGGAGCTCATCTCAACACCTCCTACTGCAAATCGACCCACATTCTATCCTAGTTGGGTAGCCTATCTCTGCCCAATATACTTTGAACAAAGACCTGCCACTCCTCTGAGACATTGTTGAGTGCCAATTGCACTAGCTCAGTGGGTTGAGTCGTTGCCCCAACAACTGACAACTGGTCTCGGACCTCTTGAATCCTGGTAAGGAAGAGGGGGTCTATGTCTTCCCATTTTTGCATCTAGATGAGTCTCAGTTTGGCAGTATCTTTGCCAGCTATATGTGAGACAACATGATCCTTGACTCCATCTAGGATCAACCGCTTTGCCCGCACCATCTCTTTCTTATACTCTTTCTATTGATCTGCATCCTGGGGAACCGCCACTACTGCATCAATATAGGCTTTCAAGCCATATTCATCTAGAAGGAAGGACATCCTGGCCTTCCAGATGATGTAGTTAGAAGCTCCATCCAACCTGTCTTGATCACAAATCCCAACAGTGGCCATCTCAACGAACTGTCAAAAACTTCCTCTTTCCTTCTACTCGGCTGCTGCTCTGGCACTCACACTCCCTTCTAGAGTGAGAAGATTTGCTCACAACAACTGTCGATCTGCAAGGAATATCGAACTTCTTGAGACTAAAAGTTCCCCGAGGAAATTTTCCCTCAGTGCGTGCTCTTCTCTCTTCCACCCCTACACTAGCTTTACTCTAGCGAACTACTTCAAAACTCTTTGCGTCCAGCTAGAGATCTGCTCAATGAAAAAAAATGAGTTGCTCCCTCTACCTCTGGAATCACTCAATCTGGAAGGATCAAATTTTTATGCCCCTCTCAAAAAAATCAGTCTTCCTCAAGCAACTCAGCCTTTCTAGCAAAAGACTGTGCTGACCTTGGGAATTTCGGCCTGCTGCCCACACTAAGCAGCGAAATTCCTTCTTTTCATTTCTAAGCTCTCCAACTGACCAACTGCGATCTGATACCATGTGAAAATTCCAAACTGGAATCTTATTGCAGCAACTGGAAATTATGCTCCTAATTGTTAATTTTATTTAACAATTTATTTGTTGTTTGCTATGGCAAATACTGAATAAAACACACTGCAACCTTCACAAATAAAATATTGCGAAAAAATAATGCGCTTGAAACTAAGAAATGCTAGCACACACACATAAAATTATTAAAATATCAAACAATTATTTTTGGACAAAAGTCCCCGGAAAAACCCAACTTGGGAAAAGTTGAAAACTAGTGCAGCAGTGAGGGTTTTTTTTATTATTATGCTGCAGTGAGAAATTCTGAGTACAACTGGATGTAGAAACCTGGCTATCCTACAGAGAAAAATTATGGCAAAAATCAGGTGCGGAATTTCCTCAGCCCACAGGCAATTCCCAGCACAACTTTGCCTTCAAAAACTCGTCCCTCTGACCCTCTGCGTTACCCTTTGGGCCGCTTTGAGCAGTCTGCTTGACATCAAGCCTCTCACTAGTCTCTGATGAAGTCATTATGCCCTCTGCTAGCTAGAAAGATGCTTTTCCGGAACTCTGAGACTCCTTCCCGAGTCCCGACCTCTGGAACTAAAGATGTCTTTCCCTCTCAACAAATCAAACTTGCCTCTAGAAGTTGTTGCGCTGCCCCTGTGTCAGCTTCTCTGTGGCTCTTCTGCCTCTTTGCAAATGCACTCACTGGATCTGGAATACTTCCTCCAACCTCACTATCTTTGCCCCTCACTCACTGCTTCGATCTCTAGCTCTCTCCGGCAACTGACTATTGCTACTCTGGAAATCGATCTACCAAGAAATCGAACTGCTCAAGTGTCTCCTCCATCACTACATCGAACTCCTCTTATAATCCTCTATTGGAGCACCAACAACCAAGATTAAAACTTAATCAATGGCTCTATGATCATCTCTGGATCAATATGTGTGAGTTTCAAGACGATTATCGCCTTGACTTAATTAATATTGATTAATTAACCATATTCCCTAAGTTTAGAGCAGGAAATATTTAAAAACTGGTTAATAATCTAGTTAAGTAATTTGTAGGCAGAATTTCTAGGAACGATTTTTGGGTTTTGGAGATCTTATGTATTCTAGCCTCTCTACCAAAATTCATGGCTAGAACGAATCAGATGCTACAGAAACTAACATTTGAATCCTTGGAATCTTGATTAGATTAAGGAGGTCTTTTTTATTTACATGGCCTTCCATTTGATCCTTGAATTCTTCCTCTAGATATCATCCTTGATTCTTCTTGAGTGAGCTTTCTATCAAATGACGGGAAGTTATTATTGTTGCTTATAGTAGTAATGAAGGTTTCCCAAATGGGAGGGAGGCCTCTAAGAGTTACAATCACCAATTACCTGTCAAGTGTGGTTTCCCCAATTCTTTGCAATTGATCTCTAAGACAAGATATCCTCATAATGTATGATTGCACAGATTCTCCTTTGCTCATCTTTGTGTCTTTGAGTTGATCTTTCAAAGAGATGATTTCATTCAAATTGTTGACTTCATACATGCCAGCTATCTTATCATACATGTCCTTAGACCTTCTCAAATTTCCAACATACGCAAGTAGAATATCTTGTCAACCATCACCTCTAATTTGCTTTGCTTTTAACTCACCTTTCTTATGCTTGTTTTTGATAGCAGTGGAAGCATTCTCCAAAGGCTTAGGTATTATTCCTTGAATTAAGTCCAAAACATCATTGTTGTCAGCTATGATTTCCAACCTGACTTTCAATGCAGCAAAGTTAGATGAGTCACCCAACCTCTCATGCTCCTTGAAGAAAGAGGAAGACATTTTTACCAAAAGATTTTTCCCTTTTTTGGTCAGCAACTAGAAAAGGGATGCTCTTGCTCTATGTCTCTTGGGTTTGTCATCACCTCAACTCTAATACCAAGTTAATTTTTCATCAATTTGTTTTATGCTGCAACTATCACTTCAACAATATCCAATAGCATCCAATTTAACAAAATTTCTTCTTCAATTATCCAATGACAGAAGAGCAATAGTAGATGGAACAATTAAACAAATGCACAATGGAAGACATCCAAGAGACAAGAGACACAAAATTTGGTCAATGACCAGGGAAAAACCCCACTAGGGGGAAAACCCTTGCAAATCTTCTTCTATTAAGTTGTCTTCAAATGTTCAACATAGAGAGTACATCATCCAAGAAACAAAGTCAAACTTTGACTAGCCAATATCCAATGTCAATATCCAAATATGCCAAACAATTATCCAAACCAAAGACAAAGGAGAGAGATGAAGTCAACAAAAGTCAAATTTGATCTTCTTGTAATCTGCCCAAGTCAACAGTAGCACAATCAGCCCTAACCAGTGACCAGTCAATGGTCAACACAGCCCTTTAGGAGCTCGGTCAACTTCAGTCAAACTCGGCCTCAAATGTTGGTCAAAGTCAACCCAAAACATTCTTCAAAACCTCAGTCAAACTCAGTCAAAGGAGAGATAGTTTGTTGTCCCAGACTGCAATTTTCTGTACTCAAACCAGAAAGTCAACTCCAGTCAAACTACCCAGATTGCCTCAGTTTTTGTGCCAGTCAACTCAGCCTCAGGAAATCAGATTTTTGCAGGTCAAAGTAGATCAAAACATGAAGTCTAACTCGGTCAAACTGCAGTCGAATTGTCCACCGCAAAAGTCAACGCAGAAAAGTCAAAATTGCCTCCAAGATCCTCGCACGTGTGAAGAGAAAAAAGTTGCCTTTAACCTGTACGAACCAAACAAATGAAGAGAGAGAAGAATGTGTTTCGTGTGATGTCCAAATGAGGCATGAAGGCACTTGTCTTTATATGCAACTTGAGGGTTGCCATTTTGTCCATGAGATGTGTCATTTGACCCAAGGCTAACCTCGACAATTTTGTATTTGTGGGCTTGACCTCAAAAATTCACTTTTTCTTATTTGAATTGAGTGCTTCAAAAGTCACATTTGGTACTCACGAAAAGAGGAATTCAATGCAATGATTATCCATCAAATGAGTTGTCCAAAGTGGAATTTGACCCTAGTTGCATAATTTAACACCTCCAACATCATAACCACACTTTCGGTTAACAACATTTGTCATTCCATTCTAAATTACTAATGTAATGCCAATGACGTATTCACCTGCACTTCCTCAGATTATCCCTATTCAGTCAATTCATCTACCTCCAATAAAATATGGACGACTAGTTTAAAGACTCGGATCAAATCATTTATTTTCACAGTTCTCCAAAAACATACAATCAAATTATGTTACTCTTACCTATTATTTTTCCTCAGACATGTGTAATCATCCTTTCTAGACAAAGCCTAGCGAAACTAGGGAAAGAATTGTTGGAGTATTGGAGTATAATACTCCAATTGTGTATAAAATCAAATGACAATCTAATATAAATGGTCCTGTTAACAAGAACTGGACCAGTGATTGAACCCGTTGACCCCAAAAATGTGAACCGAACCAGAATCAACCAAAGAAAAGGGGGGACGGGGGGGGACAAAAAACTGGTCCACCATAACATATACAAAATATTCAAATTTTGAAAAAAAAACATATATATTCATGTGCATCCATATGAATCCAAACCGATACACATAAATATGCAAAGTTTCTCATATATATAGCAAGGGTGCATATAACCAATAAATAACTGACTGCAATCCATCTCTAATCCAAAAATACACCATAAAGAGGCTCTAAGTGGCTTCTTGAGTCCAAAAGAAACCATGCTACAGCCAATAACTACATATCATCAAAATCATTTGCCAATATTGGGATCATCATCATCATCAATATCACCCTCTAAGCAATAAAATAAGAAATGTGCCAAATCAATGATCTTACTTGAGAAAAGGATACATTTTTAATAGCGCCATGACAGAGGAGTTCAACAATTTATGCCCCACCAACATTGAAGTACATAGAGGACTTGGTGCTCTTGATTAAATGTTATCTCCATACCCTCACACATGACAGAATCCAATGGAAGCATTGCAATCATGGCAATCCTAAAAACTGATAAGTCTGCTGAATTTTGAAAGGGATCTAAACTTCTACTTTCTCCATTAAATCAAATGAGGTTGGAAGTTTGGAACCACTCTCAAACATCCTAAAACATTTACCTTAAGATTATGCATCATGCTTGCAGATAACTTTTTCTTTTCTTAAATTGGTTTTGGTGATTGATAGTTGCACTATAAAAAAAACCAGCCAGTTAAATGCTTTAAGGCCATTTCCATACTGACCGGCCAATTTCAGCACAAGACTATCCAGTTCTATATGGAACCAGCCAAAAACATTCTAAATCCTCGAACCAGACCAAAATGGCCCTCAAAGTGGTCAAACTGTTAGGCTATGTTGCAGGAAATGCCTCCTTGGGCGGCGTACTGGTACCGAAAACTCGTCAAAACATAGTCGAAACAGCCCCGACATGCCAATGGCCAACGATGTGGCATTTCACAATTCCTAAACACCGCATTGTGAGGCTAACAACATTTTGGTGAGTTTAGTTGGTGTTTTGGCCCCACTTATCTAAGGGCGTGTGGGTCCTTTTTATGGCCCAAAAATGCTTAAAAATTAATTTAAAGAACCAAAAAAAAAAAAAAAAAAAAGATTAAGCGAATTTCTTTTATAAAAAAACATAAATAGGATTCTCTAGAAACCTTATCATCTTCTTCCTTTCTATTAAAAAAAGCAATTCATTCACTCATTTCTCATACATTCTTCAGCAAGAGGAGCTTCTTGTAGCAGCTGCAAGCATTTTAGTTGCGTTTTGGAGCATCACAAGCAAGCCTTGGTGCATTTCTAGCAAGAAGAAGGGTATGGATTCGTGGGCAGCGAGAACAATGGCATGGGTAGCAGCTGTTTTGGTGAGTGATATATTTTCTGTTTTTGCAAAATTCATGGCTTCTCAAAGTGGTGTTTCTAGTGCCCCTAGACCTACTCAAGCAACCAAGCAGCAAAAATACTATCCTCTTTGGAAGTGTGTTACCAAAGTCAAGCAAATGGGTGCTAGTGGTACATGAGAATGGAAGTGCAATTTATGCAAAAGTGATGGGACCTTCAAGGGCTCTTACACAAGAGTGAAGGTTCACATTTTGCATGAATAGATAAAGGGTATTGAAGTGTGTGTATACACCAAAAATCCAGAGGTGAGTGCTACATTCAAGAGAGAGCAAGATGATGCTCAAAGGTTGAAGGATCAAAGTAGAAAAATAGATATGGATGGCACTAGCAATCCTCACTTGGGTGCTAGCAATGAGACAAGGATTGTTCATGAAAAAAAAAAGAGGAGGGCACTAGCAATAAAGGGAGAGACATCCAAACCATCAAATCCAACTAAAGACATCAGATTATTGAAAATGCTTGACAATCAAGGGAGAGAAGAAGCTGACTCGAGTGGCAAGGGCCATCTTTGCTTCTGACATCCCTTTTAAACGGTTCGATCACTATATTGGTGTGATTTGGTGAGAGCCATTAACACAACCCCTCAAGGTTTCAAGGGGCCAAACTATGAAAAACTCAAACAGTTTTGCTCAAGAAAGAGAGGAAACTTCTTGATGATGTTTTGTGTCAATTCGTAACTCATGGGGTAGCACAAGGGTTTTTATTATCTCAAATGGTTGCACTAATACAAAGTGTAGGCCATTGATTAATGTTGCCACATCATCACCAAAAGGAGGCATGTTTATAAAAGCAGAAGATTGTTTAGGTGAGGTAAAGGATAGTTCCTTGATGAAATTTTATTGCTACTATTGAACAAGTAGGGCCAAAAAATGTGGTGCAAGTTATCACATATAATGCACATGTTTGCAAAGTTGCAAGATTAATTCCTAAGAGTAGATACAATCACAAATTTTGTACTCCTTGCACTGTCCACAATCTAAATCTGAGTTTAGAAGAGATTGAAGCAAAAACAAAATGGACTAAGGAGGTCACTAGGCAGGCTAGGAAGATTATAAAATTCATCACTAACCACCACCAATCTCAAGCAATGTATCAAGAATACTCCAAATTGGAGTTGCTCAAAGTTGTTGACACAGTGTATGCCTCAAACTTTATCATGTTGCGCCTCCTTGCTGAAGTCAAAACTACATTAACGATTATGGTGGTGGGTCCAACTTGGGCTGAGTGGAGACGAGCAGATACAGAGAAGGGAAGTATGGTGAGGAGGGTGTTGAAATCACTCTTGGAGCAAGAGTGATTTCTTATCCAAGTTCACACTGCCTGCATTTGATATTCTTTGAGATGCAAAAACAAAGAAACCTTTCTTGCAAGACGTTTATGGTGCCATAGATAACATGGTTGAGTAACCATGGAAATTATTACACAAGAGGCTCCCACTCTTCCTTTTGTGGATTTTGATTTTGCTGAGCAAGTGAACTCCATCACTATTACGAGGTGGAATGGCTTTAACACTCCATTCACATTTTAGTACATGCTCTAAATTCAAAATTTTATGATGAAGAATTCATTTCTCAAGGCAATGGGAAGAGGAAGGCCCCACATAATGACAACAAGGTGGCCAATGGAGTGAAGCCAGCCTTTCAAAGATTGTTTCCAGTTTCTTTACAAATAGGGAGGAATTTTCCTTTTTTTTGTTGCTGGATTAGAGAATTTTGCAGACATACCAACTTTACATGAGAGGAGGACCATGAACCCGGTTAAGTGGTGGACTTGTCATGGGGTAAATGGTGTTTATTTGCAAAGTCTTGCCACTCATATTCTATCACAAGTCGTAAAGCTCCTCATCAATAGAACATAGTTAGAGCACTTGTAGTTTCATTCACTCTACGAAACGCAACAAGTTGGGATCACAGAAGGCTAAGGATCTTGTATATGTTCATTCGAACCTACACCTTGTATCTCGTAAGGCTCAAGGGTATAGAAGTCGACCTCATTAAAATTAGGATGCGGACGCAAAATGTCCAGACTTAGATCTCTCTCTTGTTGCTCTTGATATTAGTGGTGATGCAAGAGGAACTGCAAGTACTAGTAGAGTTGCCTCTTATGTTGAACAAGCATCTTGTTCTATTTTTGTTTGATGAGAATTAGGATTGTTATGATTAATGATATGTAGCCAATAATTGTCTTTAGCTCATGTTTTATTTCAATGTTACACATATAACCTCATATATAAAGATTGATTTTGGAACCTTAAATGTACAGCCTCATCTATAAAGGCTAATTTTGGCTTTTTGCATCATGTAATCATCTATGAGAGTTAATATAGACTTGGTTTTCCTCCTTAATTGTCATCTATGTGTCACATTTTTTCTTTTCTTGCAAGATAATGTGTTATTAACTTATTTGTAAAAATTATAACATATGTGTGTGTGTGTGACGTTTCGGCCAACATTTCCATTTTTCAGGGGTCACGTTTGCAGCCATACCCATTTCACAAACTTCAGTACATTTCAGCGTTTAGTGCAACTTAGCTGTCCGGCTCTGAAAACACTTATAGGTGACTAATAACAAGATAGAGATAAGTTACTTAGATATTAGTAAATGCAATAGTTACACTGCAAGGGTAATGCAACTACCTAGTGAAAGAAATGAAAGGGGATCAACGATATTGTATCAAATCACTTCATGATCATAAAAGCATATGTTACATGAGTCCATCATTATCATGTTTCTGATTTTTATTGTATAATCAAAACTTAACATAGTATCGTAGTGGATAAAAAACTAAGGCATAAGCTATGAAAAGAACGCACAAGGTTGCAAAGAGAATGTTCCCAAACATTTTTAAAGGTGAGTGGAGTCGCACTTAAGTTTATGAAAGCTTGTACCATTATAATTTTTTAATTGTCTTTTTTCATTATAAGAAAACTAAGGTTATATAACGAGAGAAAACATTTTCTTGTAAATGGAAAAAATAGTAAAAAATTTATAATGATACAAACCTTCTTAAAGTTTTAATTACAACTCCGCTTGCCTTTTAAAATCTTTAAGAGCATTACCCGGATGCAGGTGATTACTATGGAAACTAATATGATAAGACGGGCGGCCGGAGGACAGGATGACCACATGGCCACCTGCGTCGTCCCCCATGCCAACCTCTGGCGCATTCAAACCACCTTGCAGGAGCCATTAATTGTGTCTGAAGGCTAAGACACCTCCACAACCTTCATTGTCATGGAACCTGCAAAGCATCATGCAATTCTTCCCCCCTTGCTCCATTGCGTTTGCCCTCCGCAGGCCGCAAATCCCTGCTCTCGCACTATGACAGGAAGCCGATGCTAGTTGCTGAGTTGTCTTGATCTGGGCAATGGATTTCACTACTCCCATTCCAATCTCTGCAACTTAAACCATGCTCAAACCTCCCCTGTTCATTCTCTGCGTCGAAATTCCACCAACCCCTCTGCTGCCAACCTTGCTCTCAACCCTGTCATGGCTCGCATCAGACATCGCATGCAAAGCAGACATGGAGGCACTCACGGAGGCATCACTCGCCCACAGGCATCGTCTAGCTCTGCCACTGCCTCCCCTAACTCCTCCGCTGCTAATCCCAATCCTCTCAGCTCTCTCTATGGCCGTTACCCATATGCCCAAAGTGGAAGGGATGCGTCAGGCTCCAAGGCACAGAAGGGAGGGACACTGCAGTTCACTCAGCGGATTTCCCCCTTCCTCCGCATCCAACTCCCCATGTCACTCAATTCCGGTTTCGCAGCACTTTAACCTAGCCTGTAATTACTACCACAGTGACCATTTCTTTCTCGGAAGAAATTGATCTGCAGGCACCTCCCCCTGAGCACAAGGACGAGCAGAACAGAGCAGCTCCAAGCAACCACGGTATTAGCATCCCTGGTAATCAACTGCATGACGATGGCAAAGCAGCCCTGCATGTCAAAGCAGTAGCTGGCAGTCAACCAGCTGCGGATAGCAAACAAGGCAACACAAGGGCCTCGGGAAGCCGACAAGGCGACACGTCTGCAATGCCAGTGGGCACATGTAGCACTGCAGCCGATCACGCTAGTTTTGAGGAATATGGACGGTGTCCGGTCGTAGAGGAAGAGCCAACAGAAGACACCTTGCAGCTGCTGGCTAGGTTACGTGGCGAGTCTTGAATCCGTTTCTGATTAGTTTTGTTACTTGTCATTTTAAAACTTGTTTCCTGTCAGGGCTTTTTCTGGTTTTGTCCCCAACTCGGGCAACGAAAATTTTGAATTTTGTTCCCAATTGTCGCTTTACAGCGGAAAATTCTGAGCTAAGTTTTGGAATTTACAGTTTTTTGGTTAGAATTTTTTAATTATGGAACTATAGCCCCTGCGAGGGTAACTTGAACTGTCCTAATTTTTGTACTCGGACTGGTTTCCACATCTGGGGCAGTCACGATTTCAAGGTTTGATGCTCAAATTGGTCATACAACTGACCCAGTGCCGCTGAGGCCGGAGCCTCTCTGTACATTATGTCTTTATAAATAGATTAGTTTTACTTACAATAATAAAGACAAATAAAAACAAAAAACAAAAAAAACTTTAAGAGCATTGTCTTGAAACCTTGTACAGTTCCTTTCACGGCTTGAGCAACAGCTATTTCAGTCTCACACAAAACATAGGAGAACTGGTGGGCTCAAAGCTACCAGATTCAAACATCTGTTCAGCATATAGGTCAGAATATTCAGATTTCAATTTAAAGTATTTATTCATCATAAACGTATTTGTATTTTGTTTCTTGATGTTGAGCAATCAGACAAAGAATTTTTACTTTGACCCAGATTATGGAAACCCTAGCAAACGTTCACAGGCAGGTTTTTACTTTTTGAAGACAAGGGGGCAGAAGTTAGAACAGAAACTCTTCTATAAATTCTCACTTCATTCGAGAAAAATTATTTTCCATGAGATTCTTGAGAAAATAAAGAGATATTTTTGTCACTGTGTAAAGTAAATTTCAGAGGTGGCAGAAATATCCAGCAGTTTACTTAGCAGTTTTTATTTTGGCTTGAAACAGCAAAATTCTAGTGTTCTATTTTTTGGTAAATCTCATATGTATTGAGATATTTTTTATCAGTTTATATAATGCTAGATCTACAATTTATCTCTCTCAAGACATGAATAAAAATATTTAGCTAATGAACAAAGGAGATTATGATGACAAACTAAGTGTGATTTCTTATTCTAGGTGGTTTGATTTCAAAGACAAAGCAGAATCGAAGAAGGTTTAACTCAGAACAGATTGTTGTTCAAGTGATTTGAAAATTCAAAATACAGGAATTGCACTGATTTGGGAGTTTAAGAAATCCGGAATTCAGAGAGCTGCACTGATTCGGGAGTTTGGGATTCAGAGTATTAGTGAATTTGTGAATACAACCCTTGTGAGAGTGATGAGACAACTTGATGGAATGCCTACATGATTTCAAACTGTGGAGTAGTGAAAAATCTAATGACAATCTAATGTTAAAGTCACATTGATATGAGCGACTAATTAAAAAATTGAGATAAGATTATTTAAATTAGATATTAGTAAAAAGGTACTTAAGTTGTACCGGGAAAACAAGTAAGTTACTACTAGCAAATGAAATAAATTATAAAAGGGGATCAAACCCATCGTATCAAATGACTTCATAAGAATAAAAGCATATTTTATATGAGTCCATCGTTATCATGTTTCAGGTTTTTATATTATAATCAAAACTTAACAAGCATAGCGAATAACAGCCTCTAACAAGTTTCATCAGTAGTCCAGAATGCTCAGAATTTGACTAATTGAGCAATTGTTCAGCTGGGCAGCAACCTTCACAACAACAGATCAAGATTTCATTAGAAAATGAGCCTATTGTCCCACACCCAGCCCCGCCTTTTATCTCATGCAATATGCCAATTGCCAAGGGTGACTCTCAGACCGTGTCTAGAAATCACTTATTCTGAACCTTTTGCAATTTACAGTAACCTAAGGTAAAATGATGCACACGTTTTTCAATTTTCGGCCGGTGAAGCTCAGGGCTCAATTGCAATTCCATGCCTACCAGGCAATCATGTTCTCACCATGGCTTGGGAGGTCCAGGAATTTTCATTCATTGCAATTCACATGGTTACGATTTCTCTGGTGGCAATTTACTCTGAATCTTTATTTTGTGCTGGCAAAGTTCAGACCTGCAATTCCATGGTTATTAGGCAACCATGTGCTACTCTGTGTCTTGTGAGGTCAGCAAATTTTCATTCCTCATGGTTCACCTGGTTACAATTTCACTCATAGCACTTTACTCTAACCCATTACAAGAACCCAAGAAAAAAATGTTGCAAAAATCGGCAAGGGTCCAGAAAACCAAAATATCGTAAAAATTGGGAAAAAATCAGTAAAAATCAACAAACGGCAGCAAAATTAAGATACCATCAAAATATCAGTAGAAATTGGCAAACATCGGCTAGGCCAAAAAATCGTGATTTCAGGATAAAATCGGGATGTTATCAAGATGTTTGCAACACTAGAAAAAAGATCCACAAGGTTCTGTTTTATGCTGGCAAAGCTCAGAGCTGTAATTCCATGCCTATCAGGCAAACACGTTCTCAACATGGCTTGGGAGGTCCACAAATTTTCATTCATCGAAGTTCACCTGGTGACAATTTCACCGATCGCAAATTACCCTGAGCCTTTGAAATAACCTAGGTAAGAAGCATGCACAAAGTATATGTTTTTGATCTGGAAAAGCTCAGAGCTAAAACGTGGTTCCGTGCTTATTATGCAACCATGTTCTCTCCGTGGTTTGGGAGGTCTGCGAACTTGCATTCGGCGTGGTTCACCAAATTATAATTTCGCTCGTAGCACTTTAGTCCCAACCATTACGATAACCCGAGGACATAAGATGCACAATGTGTTTTTATTTTACACTGGCAAATCTAGGAGCTGAAACGTAATTATGTTCTTATTGGGTAACCATGTTCTCTCCGTGGATTTCCATTCATCACGGTTCAACTGATTAGAATTTCGCTCATAGCATTGTGTACTCTGAACCATTACGATAAGGTGAGGAAAACAGATGCACAAAGTTTTTTTAATTTACGCTGGGAAATCTCAGAGGCGAAAAGTAATTCCGTGCTTATTGGGCAACCATGCTCTCTCCGTGGCTTGGGAGGTCTGCAAATTTCCATTCACCGCAGTTTACCTGATTACGGTTGCGCTTGTAGCATTTTACTCTGAAGTTACAATAACCTAGGAGAAAAATGCACAACGTTTTTTTTTTTTTTTTTCTGCTGGCAAAGCTAGGAGCTGAAACGTAATTCGATCGTCATCGGGCAACCATGTTCTCTCCGTGGCTTTGGAGGCAAGTGAATTTTGATTCATCGTAGTTCACCTGGTTACGATTTTCCTCATAACAGTTTACTAAACCACTTCGAAACCTGAGGAAAAAAGATGCACAAGGTTTTTTTATTTTACGCGGGGCTCAAACGCAATTGTGACTCTGTGCTTATTAGGCAAGCACCTTCTCCCCATGGCTTGGCAGGTCTGCACTAGCCATTCATGAATTTTCGTCCTCGCCGTTCACCCTAAGATCTCGCTCATGGCAATGGCGCTTAGCAAGGACACTCTAATGCACGGAGATAAAATAAAGATTGTAAGAGTTGCACAGCCAAGAATCAGTCCACGAACAGGCTTAAAAACCTACACTATATATATTTCAGAATTTTCAAGGACCAGCAAGTCTGCTAAATAGCAGCGGCAAGACGCCTTTGCCACGGAACACATCGAAGCCTCGATACTGTTTCCTCGCAAGCAGAACACCTCATCGACCCTGGCAGCGCGCAAAAATACATATGAAAAGAAACAGATGCCACTCAGACCGCCAGCAACGATCAGAGGAAATTTTTATATGTGGAAACAAAACTCCAGCCATTGAATGTTTAGAGATGGGGAAAGTTAGGCCTAGACTATGAATTCAGAAATGTTATACGTTTAAATGAAGAAAACCTATCGCGAATGTATCTCTGTCCATTTTCAGCTCCCGGCCACGCGGTTCCGTACTAAACCTAACAGATGAACGGTCAGTGCTTAAGATTGTTAAATTGCAGTGTTTTTGTCGGGTTTTCAAGAATTATTGGAGCGTGCGGCTATCGGCTTACCTGTGCAATGACAATACATGCCTCGTTTCTCATGACTTGATCAGCAAGAATCGATCCCTGGACCTGATGACAGTGGCGTCGCGGGGAGCTTCTGAGCGTATTTGTCCCTCCATGCCCATGCCCTCGAGATCTCAAAAAATAACAAACACCTGTGAATTGAAAGGCACCTTCGGCTTCAGTCCTTCCTCTGCACTAAAAACATACGCACGGGCAGAGCAGGGGACAGAAGCAAAGCGCAGTGTACAAATGCGAGGCACCCGAGGGCGGATAATCGTTGGGCTCAGCTTTGACCTCTGTGTAATGTGTTGTCTTCATTCAATTCCAATTAATTACTTTATCAATTATGTTCCAAATGGCGATTGAAACGCCGTTTTCTGGTCTTCTGGTTCATGCCCTTCCTCCACACTCCACACGTGCTTCGGCTGAACTTCTTGATTATTTTAAAATTGTATTTTTTAAAATTGAAATCAAATCAGGACAGTTTAAACATCTCTTTTTCCTATAGCGTTTTTTCAACCTCACAAAAAATATTAAGAATGTAAATATTGTGTTTTTGAAGTTTGGTAAGACTTTTTTATTTTACATGTTTATTTTTCACTCTGGGAAGAATGTAAATATTGTGTTTTTGAAGTTTGGTAAGACTTTTTTATTTTTTATTTTACATGTTTATTTTTCACTCTGGGAATTCGAGAAGGGTAATACAAGATTGGAATTTAATATCTCTAATTTGGTGAGACTTTGTGATAGCCATTATCACTTAAATTACACAAAACAGATATAAATATAGTTTTTAATTATTTCATAACATTTCATAACCATTCCCATTTAAGCTACCTAAAACAGACATAAATGCCGTTTTTAATTCTTTCATAACATTAAATTTACTCACATTTCACATTTATTTATATCGTTTAAATAATAAAATTTTATTATATAATATATATATATATTATTAATGTCTGCAAGACTTAAAAAAAATATAATTAAAAATAATAATTGCTGCCTCATCAAACCCATGATATAAATCCTTGAAACTCTTTCCTTGTGTTTTGCCTTCAAAATCTCCTTAATCTCCTTATTCAGTTCTTCAAAATCATCCCTTTCCAATGCTTGTTCTTAAGACAAAGAACATTTGTCCAGTTCAACATACCCTGAAAACTGCCTTTAATATTTTCATTTCATTGAACTTGTACTTTGCTTCATGTGTACCAGATTCTCCACATTAAAGCAATTTTGCTCCCCTCTAAATATAAGTATATTCTTTATTGATATATCTGAACAAAGAGTTAATAGTGTTTAGAGAAATTGAAAAACATGGTTTAGGTGAAAAGAGAGCATTGACTATGGTTTGGAATTGATAAGTATATTCTTTATTGATATATCTGAACAAAGAGTTAATAGTGTTCAGAGAAATTGGAAAACATGGTTTAGGTGAAAAGAGAGCATTGACTATGGTTTGGAATTGAAGATTTGAATAGGTACCAATTTTTTCCCATCAAAAGTCGCGCCGAGTACTATTTTATATTTTAAAAACTTTAAAGTAGAAAAAAGCAAAGAAAGTCCCAAACATCCCTTTAAGGTCACATATAACCTTGAGTTATGACTTTTCAACCTCGATTCTTACAACGCCATGCGACACCGGAAAGGGTAATAGCAAATATTAGTTACCAAAATCTATTAAAAAAATTATGGTGAGTATAAAGTTTTAGAAATATATATTTAAGGTTTTTAAATAAGTAAATGGCTATATTACGGGTTGGTGATAAATTAAAACCACAAGAAATATTTAATGATATATTGTAATTTTATTTTTCTTGGAAATTGGTGTAAAGATAGATGACTTTGCTGTCCAATATGTTCTTTTCAAATTAGTAGATAGATGTTTTTTAATTATATGTATTTATTTATCTACTATATCTTCTTTTAATAAAATATCAGGAAGGAAATTAATAAATATTTCTTTAATAAATATTTCTTATTACTAGGTTTTTTAATTATATGTACCTATTTATCTATTATATCTTCTTTCAATTAAAATATAAGGAATGAAATTTATTCTATTAAAGAATTAAAATATATATTTTTTAATAAAATGTTTCCTGTTATTATTGGTGTGAATACAAAGTTTTTTAATTTAAAACAATAATTGTTAAGAGTTAAGTGTCTTTGAAGT
Organism: Pinus taeda; assembly: GCA_000404065.3. NCBI lineage: Eukaryota > Viridiplantae > Streptophyta > Pinopsida > Pinales > Pinaceae > Pinus > Pinus taeda. The sequence continues at coordinate 110,483 of APFE030915091.1, read as the reverse complement.
TTAGCTACATGTATATTTTATAAATCAAAACAACATTTATCACATCAAGTTATAGCAAAAAATAAAGTTTAAAACATTAAAAATAATTAAATTAACTAATTCGCTTAAATTAATATATCAACCAATGGCAAGAATCACATCCATATTATCTAAGACACATGATTGTTATGAATGATTCGTTGATATGAAGCAAAAAAATTGCCTAAACCCTCACCACCATAGAAGCTTGAATCATATTTAAGATAGTGTGTGTACACAATAGGTAGATAACAAAGGCAAGCAAACCATGTATAAAAGCATGTTGACGGTGTTGGATCCCGCCATCGTACAAGGGGTCTCCCTGATATGAAGTCCCAATTAGACCTCACATTGTTTGGTATAGGAGCCTCATCCGTTAATCTAGCTCAACTACCATGTTCTTAAAGATTTTCCTTGGCTGCAATAGTTAGCATAAGAGAGCAACACGCATGTACTTTCGAATGAGCAAGTAAGAAAGCCTTGTGAAATGTTCAATTGCAATGTGTATCGATGTTATTTCATTGGAAGGGAAGAGAAAGTGAATATTTAGAAGAAAAGTAGTAGTATTATTCTAATAAAGGCACATGCACATACATATGAAAGAATCGTTAACCATCTAGCGAAATAGTTCACATAGACATAACGATCATTAAAACAATTACAACACACATTCAACAACATGAGCACCAAAGCCAGTGAAATAGTTCAATTTCTTTAATACGTAAGAACAAAACACATACCGCAAACATCTAAAGAATAGTCTTACAACATTCACAATATATACCACTATTTGCTCTCCAAAAGAGCAATCTTTCTCTCTAATGCCTAGAAGGAGAAGCTAAGGTGGAAAGTCTTTTGCTTGAGTAATGAAGCTTCTTTTATAACAAAAGGTATGACCTTTCATATCCCTTGTTGGGTTCCTATAATAATAGGGATCATAATTTTGAATTGACTATGTGAAGTCTTGTACTATTGTACATACCTTTGCTTTTCTACAAATGTTTTCCCATATTAAAAAATGTAAAGAGGGTATGTCCTAAAAGAATAATCAAAGGACAAAAAGAAATGAATATTAAATATGAAGCCCACCAAAAAGAGATAAAATAGATCATGAAAGTGTGCACATTCAAATGTCACTCCTCTTAGTTTACTTTTTGCAAATAAGATTGTGTGCAATTTGTCAAAATCTCACAATCCATGATGATCAAACATTTTAATCTTGATTCATTCATGATTTAAATTTCATGTTGATAGATAAAGAATAAAGATCTAGCCAATCTGTTTAATCTTGGTAGATCAGTAGTTAGGTAGAGAATAATAATGAGCTCATCAGTTTAATCTGAGTCATTGGACGTTATAAGATTAGAATTAGATAGCTTTGCGTATCAAAAGAAAATAAAAGGGTCAACAAGCTCAAATGCACCCAATAAATGAAGAAAAAATGTTAGGGTAAATGATGGGTAGGTAGACGCAGTTTGCATGGTATGGAAAGCAGCAGTTGGTTTGTTTCTTATCACTAAATATCTTACTAATTTCTGCTTCCTAATTCCAAAAATCCCTTACCTCGTCATTTTCCCTTATCCTTATAAACTCATTTTCCCTTGAAAAATCACCTCTACCTCTTCATTTTACTATTCCCCCCTTATTAGTTTCCATTTTCCCTTAAAACCTACTAAAACCCCTTATCCTAAGTTTGAATAATGTATCGGGCCCTATTCAAAAAACCCTCCCCGATACCCTTTTAACTTAACCCTTACATTATTCGTACAATAATCTCGCTTTATATATTTAAACCCCCCCCCACCCACTTTATAAATCCTGACCCTCATTAAACCTTTGAAATATATTTAAACCACCGCATTATTTATCCCCGGACCCTGCCAACCACACCCCAACTCAGCCCTTGCAACTCCGTCGCACTATAACCCTCCAATCTCCCACCTCCAAATTTGATGGCCCATATCCATATCACGCGCTCCCATTGTCTGACAATTAAAATCCCAAAAGCACGCGAGATTCGTGGTTTTGCCTAAGCACCCTTTTGCTATGTGGCAGCTCCATGTTATATTGTGTGCTCTCAAAAAATACTACCATCCACTCAAAAGCGGTGCGATATGCCACAAAACCACCTCCCGTTCCATGGCAGCCCCCTTATAAGACCGACCTCCAACTGTCTCCTCCTACCCAAAATCCTCCTCCGACTACTTCACTTTGTATCCTTAGAAGCCCTATCATCCATTGTTGTGCGGTAAACCATCTAACCACGCCTGCACAATGTGAAAAATCACAGAGTTTTTACAATATGAAATTCTGTTATTCCCTTACCTCTGTTAAAAATGAATAAATGAAAAGCCTTTTCCAAACAGAATTGAGCCCCATAGTCCAAACTCCATCCACAGACATCTCAGTTCAATAAAGCCATTCATTGCCTTCCCTGCAGACCTATGCTTTATTAATGATTGTTTTATTTTGCAGTGATTAGCAGAATGCCAGTTTACTCCAAGATTCGCAAGGAAATGTATTCAAAGGCTTTATTCAGAAGGAAAAGACAATTATCACAAAGCAAGAAGAAATCATTTACACATAGGTAGTAATGGTTACAACAAAGATAAATCCCATAAAGT
>APFE030915091.1:85656-105766 GCA_000404065.3 Pinus taeda | reverse complement strand
AAAAAAAAAAAAACAACAACAACAACACACCAACATTCATGTAAATGCATTTCATGATAAAAGATTAAGATGAAATCAATTTACAAGCATGGTGAAATCAATTTTGTGAAATTAGGGTGTAAAATCATGTAAAGAGTAAAGTGAGTATACTCTTCCAACCATACAAATCAACACATGGTTTTGCAAAACCATCCAGGTATCCTACAAGGGTAAAAGGAATTTACATACAGATAAAAGAATTTACAGAAGAAGGAGTCATAGAAACAAAACTAGACATGCTTTCGTGGATTCATGGAAAGGGAAAACAAAAAGAATTTACATATAGATAAAAGAATTTACAGAGGAAGGAGTCATAGAAACAAAACTACACGTGCTTTTGTGGATTCATGAAAAGGGAAAACAAAACCATGAATTGGAAACAACACATGGTTTTGTAGAAATTGAATTATAAATTTCATGTAAAATATTTTGGAAATATTATTCAAAAATATATATTATTATATATTTTCCAAAATATTTTATGACACTAATGGATGATAAAACAACACGGCAGTCACAGGATTAGCCATCGGTGAGGGAAATCTTAGATTATCAAGCCATAGGATCAACAAGCAGTTGAGTGAATTACTAAGAAAAAGAGAGATACATTTGCATATGCTAGTTCATCTACCAGCACAACCACAAATTTGGGTTCACATCCTACCTGCTCCCACTTCCACAGCAACAACATTTGCACAACACATTCCACCAGAACTATTAATCTGCAGCAATTAGAGCTTTTTAGTTCATCTACAGTCTAAAAATGTCTTGTATGTTAGAGATAGCATTTATTGTAAACAGTTTGTAAATTTTGTATAAATACTTCTGCTTTTGAAGTGTTAGTGGAGATTTCTAAACATTTCTATATGTGAACTCATCTACAACCTGAGGGTTTACTGTAATTTTTCAGTTGATAGATAGGGCAAATAATAGAAGCATTTCTTTATAGGATTCATGTGTTGAGCCACTTCAGTGAAGTATATTTCAATTGTTCATGTTCTTCTCTAAAGTATTCCATAAACTTGAATGTTTTCTAAATTTGAATGGTATAACAGGAACGTTATTGCAGAAACTGTTTAAGTACACTATGCTCTTATTGTTATACATTTCTATGTTTTCTTCTGATATCTGGATCTGAGAATCCTTAATTACTCTCCCATCCCGATTGACCTCTTTCACTTCCTTCATTATCCGGTTTAAGGAATCCTTAATTGCTCCTTAATCCCGATTGAAAATCATTTCACCATTCCAGCCTTGAGATCTGATATTGCTCAGCTACCTTGCCATGTAACACTGCTTTTATAATTTGTTTTTGTTCTGTTTACTTGATATATTGACTTCATAGCCCAATGGAAAATAGACAGTCATCTATCCATCTAAATCAGTGATTCCACCAACAATTCAAATCAAAACCAAATCAAGCTTACATAACTAGCCTAAAATCAATTAAAACAACAAAGTTAAATCATTAAGAGAGAGCCTTCTCTGAGCATTAAGAAGGCTAGATCCTAATATCCAAAGTAGGTTTGTGGTCACCTCTATCATTTCTTTAAACACAACATGACAACCCAAGGTAAATTTTAGAGTGATAACATCCCTCATGACTCTTGAACTACTCTCATGACTCTTGGACTTCTAACATGACCTTTGGACTTCCATAAGACTTTAGGACTTTTCCTAAAGACTCTTTTGTCCATATGTGACTATTGGACTTCCACATATTTACATTTACAATATTACATCATCATGTGACGACAACAATACAAGTCATTAACATTGATGACTTGGACCCCTGGTGACTTGTAACAAGAAGTTTTTTTAGAAGTGACAACAATGCCACTGTGTCTTCAATACTTGTATCAAAATTTGCATTGTCGTTGCCTTCTACCCAACAAAGGGTCTAGAGAGATTATGGAGCCTTTGTGGGTCACTTTAATCATCAAATATCTAACATTCATTCAAATTGTCGCAACATGGTGCCTTTGTGCATTTGTCTTCAAGATACCTCCTTGGATAGCTTCTCTTGGCAAATCTCCTCACACATCTTTCCCATGCTTATTAAGAATACCTGCAAATATAGATTACTCACGGCAAGCAAACATTAGCCCAAAAATATCTTATTTTATGATGATTCATGCATTATTTTGGCTATGGATTGACAATGCGTAAGGGAGAGAGAGAAAGAGGCCCTATGGGCATAAAACACACTTATAGGAGACAAGGAAGGGCATCACTACTCACTAAGACTGCCATTCGCAACTCTGGAAGAGGAGGAGGCAGGGTGAGCACATGAAGCAGTTCCAAGAGGCAAGGTTACCAAGACTGTTCACTGAAACTATGTCATGCACTAGGGAGGAAGGCCAAGGCCACAACGATGGCACAGATTGCAGTTCTAAGGCACAAGGAAGGGCATCATTGTTGTAACTACCTCCTCCCACATTTACTCGCTTTTACAAGGTATCTAAGGTAAACATGAGTTGAGTGTTACTATGATATGACCTGACCTCCAAGTTCCAGTTATGGAAGTGGAGCCTACAAACTGGAAACAAACTGACATCTCTAAGAGACTATAAATTACTCAGGAGCCTCACAACCACCCAAGTGATCAACCCCTAAGATGGAACTCTTTTGCACTAAGTTTACTCCCCAACTGCACCCATAACACAACATCCATGAGGTTGGAAGGCTATAACTGCACTCACAAGCTTGCCTACCAACGGTTATGACCCAAAATCCCCTATTTTGTGCATGCGGTCGCGATATTTATGCCACTTTTTTAGGCTAGCCTCCAAACTATTGCCTAAAACTACTTGTAACTTTCCATAACCATGACAATTATGATAACAATGCTAAAAATACAAAGATTGAGCAAGATCTTGACTGATACATGCCTAATGCAAGATAGACATTTCGTCAAACAAATGGTAAACATGGAAGCTACAGGTCATGAATGCATATCTAATCATAGATATCTAAACTTCATCTGAGAATCATAAAGAAGGCTCTATGCCTTCTCTAGCTAACTGCAATAACTCTTGTTAGCTAGTGCATTCATCAACCATCTAGTAACTTATCAAATTATGAACAAGAGCCATAGTGAAAATACAACATATAACCATAATATAAACCATAGAAATTAGCCATAATGTAAACATAATAACTAGTACAAATGCTCATATATAACAATAGGAGAATAACTCATATTAACATATGAAAATGCCAACCAAGTCGGGTACTTCCACATACCACCCGGCCATAAATTGGGCTGAACCAAATCTCTCTTTCAACCAATCACCCCCACGCCATATTCCAAGCATGAATGTGGGATCTTATGGGTTAAACCAAAACAAAACCAACTAGGGCTTCCAAAGGCCAAACCACCTTAACCCTCCATCATAGTGATCTCATCTAACCAGCCCATTAAACACTAACAACAACCAGATCAGTCTCTACCCTAGTTGTCCAAGGCTCTAGGAACTAGTAACTCAACCCATAGCCTCTAGGGAACCGAAGTTGTTATAGGGGTCTAGATATCTCCCTTCTCAACCCACAACCTCCAGGGAACCCAAGTTGTTTTCAGGCTCCAGAGAATTTGTTCCAACCCACAACCATAAGGAATTTGAGAACCAATCAGAAAATCCAAATTGAGAACCCACTACATCATGGATATTGAGGAAATGGAAAGGCAAGGCTGAAACCATTGTCAATATAGGGAAATCTCCATGTCAATGACAACAAATGACCAAGGAACCACATGCATATACCATGCAACCAAAAACCAACAAGGAAATCACACATGCAACCTGTTACCTGCAAAGCAATCCAATTGTGGTTATTGATCCAACTGTCTCCTTGTGCTTCCTTGCTTTCCTTTGCTTACTTTCTCCAAGTCCAAGTGAATGCTAGAATGCTCCAAGCATGATCTAAGTGTGCAAGAGAGCCAAATGTTAAACTGACAAAAGCCAACAACTATTTCTCTAATGTCTTTTTATTTTTGATGTCTCATTTTTCTTCATTTTTCCTCTATTTTCCCTTGCATGCATATTTGTGTCTCCTCATCTTTCTTTTCTCCTGTTTTCCTTTATTTTCATAATTAAATGCCAATTATTGTCTCTTTTTCTTTGTCAGTGCCTTTGACAATTTCCATAGCCATTATTAAACCATAAGTGATTGTCACTATAATGTTTTTCCCAACATTCAACTTGGAATATGTGTCCCATGACCTTGGCCTTATTTTATTTGCATGGAAAATTAACTAGGGGTTGTTACAACTGCTCACTGGAACTGCACAGTGTGCAACACAGGGAAACAGAGGCAAGGTTGGCATAGGAAGGATGAATAAGCAACAAGGAGAGGGGTCTTGCTGACTAGAATTGCGCAAGTGCGTAGGAGAGAGAGGGAAAGCTTAGGGTGGCGCAGGGCGCAATTCTGGCTGACAAGGGGGGTCACTACTAGGCTCTAAAAGTTTGTAGTGCGCTCTTCCCAACCCAAAGAGCAGGTTGCAAAGTCAACAAAATGGTTAAGTATGAAAGCATGAAACATGAGTAAACAAAATGAGTTCGGGGGGTAATCAAGTGTTACACATCTCAACTCATCACTACAACTTAAACATGACCCAATACTAAGAAATATACATCAAAACGCTAGTTCACAACCATTTTCCAAGTGCAACAAGCAAAACATGAATAGTTGCAACACATAAGTGTCGTTTGGTGACTAGAAAGTGTATTATGACTCAAAGTGTACTATTTCTACTCTTAATGATCTGACAACACTTAGGAAGGGATATGGACACTTGAAACATGTGTTAAAACATAAAAGAACTCTTAGCGACCAAAAGCGACACTTCACATGATAGAAGGTGTTACAGCAACGACAACAAATCCTTAAATTCTTTTTGGATAATGGAGTGAAAATTGAAATGGAAATCGTCGCCTTCCAATCCCTTGTTGTGGCATCAATGAAATTAGAAAAAAATTCACAAATTGATGAAGACTAATTTGTCAAAAAACTTGTAAACATTCCAAGATTCAAATATCAACATTGGTTCCCAAAAAAATGACTCTCTTTAATGGAAAATATATGGGGCTTTGGATGAACCATCGAGTTCCCCATTGATAAAAGAATATATATTGGGGACCTCCATGGCTAGACCAATGTCATTGTTCCTTTGTCGCATGAGATGTATAACCTTTTTATTTCAACTCAAGGAAGACAAGAATCAAGTTTTCAAAAGTGATACATGTTTTATGTGTCCTCCATGCTTGTACATGGATCATTTAACCCCATCCATCAATTTCGAAGGGTAATCCATATGAAATCTCGATTCGAGTATGCTCACCACATTTATCAATATTTTAGGGTGATTTGACCTACCAGGTTATAAAAAATTGTGTATCTTAATATAGCAAATCAATACACAGGTGCCAAAATTTATGTGGAGATAGACTTAGAGAAGGGACTTCTCAAGCTTATATTGTATAATTGACAAATAGTGCCAACTTTGAGAGGTGGACCATGAACTTCTCCCATTAAGATGCAATAAGTGCCACAAATTCCTCTATCAAGTCCTTTGTCCAATAACTCCTAACTTTCCATGGTCACCTCTCCACTCTCTAACAATGTTACTTTATATAATTCATTGTTTGGTGAACTTTATCCATGCATCAAATCATTTTAATGGAAAATACTCCATGTAGGGGGTAATCCTATAAGAAATTTGTTTTGAGATTATCCCCTCGCGACCTTTTAGTGATTCATTTACTTCTCGAAGCACATTTCTTTCTTCTTATCCTTGGTTATTTTTTTAGCGATAACACAAGAGAACACTTGGAATTTGTCATATTCCTTCAAGAATTCATTGGTCAAGCAAAGCACTTACATTATTTCTACTCCCTCCACCACATCCCTCTTTCATTTGAAGTAGTCTAAAACCCTTGTTATCCTTCACAAATTGATAAGTATTCTTTTTCCAATCACAAAAAGAATTCCTATCATACTACCAAGGTCTACCAAATAACACATGACAGATATTAATGGGCACAACATCACAAAAAACTTGATCTTTGCAATATCTTATATGAAAACTAGATAAGCAGTGTTTAAATATAGTAACTCCGTTATCTCTTTGTAATCTTGGCACTCTATATGTGTTCAGATGGGGTGTATATTTTAACTTCAATGTAATGACCCAGAATCAAAACATACAATTTATTTACATCAATCCATGTTATTAATAATCAACACAAAATATTCAATTAATTAGAATAGTATTTAAGAAACAATGAGAAGAGAAGACTTACTTGTAAAGCGATGATATATCTTATCGGAGATATCAAAGTCATGGCGCTATTTGGATCATGCTGACTGCAACAATGTTTTGGAGATGACTCTCTGCCCAACTATAGGCTCTTGCACTAAATCTTTCTACTGTTGGCCACCCCCCAACCCTCAATCAACTACTATAGCCAATGAACCCTCTTCTCCTAGAATTATCCTCTACAAAGAATGAATGCCTCTCATCCCCTTTTCAATCCATTAAATAGAACAATTTGTTTCAAAAATGGAAAGGGAATTTGCATGCACACAATCCATGTGTCATCATGTCAACTTCTATTTTGTCTTATTAACTCAATAAGATCTATATTTTCTGTATTATTTATTATTTTATTTTTATTGTTTATTAATTCATATTATTATTATGATTGATTCGTTAATATGGGGCATTACACACTCCCCCTATTCAAGGAACTTCATCTTGAAGTTAAGTTTAATCATTTAATATTTAAGTTGTTTATTTATTTCTTCTCGCATGCCCAACACCCTTTGTTGAACTAGTATAAGGCCACCCAACTGACCACAACAAGTGATCTAGGAGGATCCTAAAAGGCCAATTTTTCAAAGTCCTCAAAACGCAGTGAAACCAGTCTCAAATCGAAGAGTTCGTCATTCTGAATCCAACGGCATGAACGACACCTCAAACTAACATCATATGAAGAAGTTATGGCCCGCTAAAGTTTTTCGAAAACAACTAAAAAAAAGTCAAGCAGGGACACTTCGCATGTTGATGTCAGCAGTACGGATGCTAACATCAACCGTACTGATGAAGACATGAACAATATGACATGGCAATACATGACAAACACTGGATGACACGTGGCAGGATGATGTCAGCATGACGTTGCAGTACGGACCAATTACAGAGTGACATGTGGCAAAATGATGTCAACATATGGAGAGCTAATGAGGACCTGCCACGTGTTGCATGACTGGCGATCGGTTAAGCAGGCGACAAATTGGACCGGCGGCGATCCCAAGAATACAGCCACTAACAACACCAAAATTGTCACCTCATTATTTTTGTCGGTGACCCCCAACGATCGCCGGAATTACCGCCAGCGAGCGGATGAGCGGTTAACGTTTTATTAACAAAAATTGAGATGGGCGATTTAAATTTTTAACAGCGGATATTGTTGTATTCAAAATGATGAATGTTTTATATACATTGGCTGGTAGGTTCTCCAACCCCAAACCAGGACGTGCCACCAACAGACGACCAAGTGGTCGTTAAAAATTATGGCGGACATATGTTATAAGAACCACATTTCGTCGTCGAGCCGGAGGGAGGAGTGAACGCGCCAAGTGCTGAGAGGAGCAGAACCCTACCACCATTGAAACTATGTGCCCTTGGGCACATGTTTCAAGAAATGTACGGTGAGAATGTTCTAGGGAATATTCCAAGGAATCTTGCAAAGAATCTTTAGATTCCTTAGAGCCTCAAAATTCACTAGAGTCAAAATAGGTCAAATTTATACTCATTTTACTCGGTTTTCCATAAGGAACGTAGTGGTGCAGTCAGTTTCGTTATCTAGGTAGCTGAACTTCAGTCAATCCTAGATAGGGAATCTTTGGGGGAATCTTTGAGATTCACGGGGGCCATATTTTGACTGAACTAGAACAGGGTCGAATTTATAGTCATTTTTCACGATTTTTCACTAGGAATCCAACCAGTGCAACTTGTTTCTTCAGTAGAGGATTACATTTTCAAGCCATCCTCGTAAGTGGAGGTATAAGGTGTCATTTTGTAATTACTTGTAATTTGATTTCGCTGCCAATTAACGAAAGAGGCCTCCCCACATTAAGCAGAGCCCAGAGATGTAGCCCGCACTAGGTGAACTCCGTTATCAAGTTGTTTTTATGTCTTTGATCTCATGGTTGATTTTGAATTCCGCTTCTTTTATGTGTTTATGTCACTTGGTTACATGCGCTTTTAAATGCAATTCTATATGCATCCTTGAAGTAAAATATCTGGATCAAGTTTAGTATAATTTAGAGCAGGCCTTCTTGATGCGAGTTTCATGAGTGAATTAGAACCAAGGACAAGCTCCAAAGAGGTGAAGGAAAATGGAAATCCTTTGATCTCAAAGTGGGGCATGCAGCACGAAGATGGAACATGGCAGACGAGGAAGCTCGAATGGAGGAAGAGTGAAATTATCGCAAGATATTCTTCACCATGGCAGAGAAAGTGGAAAAATTGTTTGTAAAATATGAGAAGACAATCAAGCCCAAGAAGAAAGAGCCAGATGATCATGCTTTGGTGAACCATGGAGGTGGAGGAGAAGATCCCCCTCCCTCTCTATCTTCCAGTGATAGTTCTTCTTCTTCCTCTTCTCATCATTCTAACAGGCATCATAGGAATGCATCTAAAAAGCCATTTTTAAAGCTAGTTGTAAAGTTTGATTTGCCCACATATAATTGGGAATGTAATGCAAAGAAGTTAAAGAATTGGATTAGATGAGGTTTATTATCAGATTCAATAGATCGAGGAAGACGAGGCCAAGATCAAATTAGCATATCTTCAACTTAGTGGCACCACTCTCATCTGGTTGGAGAGCGGGTTGCATAAAGGTAGCAAAAACTTGGGTAATCTCCTTTCTTCTTGGTCCAATTTTATTTCTGCATTAAAATATCAGTATTATCCTTTGGGTTATCAACAAAATTCTTTAATGGAATGACAATATTTGACGTAAGGAAAGGGTTAAATGTATAAAACTTCAAAAAAAGAGTTTAGAAAACAAGCTTTAAATTTGGGCATTTCACTTGATTCACCGGAAACTGTAACAAAGTATATTGGTGCTTTACATAATTACATCAAGCATTCTTTTGTTGTTATTTAATCCTATTATTGATGCAGCTAGTGTGAAGGACATTCACCTTGAAAGTGGGGGCAAGAATGACAAAGAAGATCAACCCAATAAATCATCTTTCAAACCTCATAATGGAAAGTTCAAGGGAAAAGGAAAGGGAAAGGACAAGAAGGCAACTACAACCAAGAAGGAAGAAGGAGCAAAGCCATTTTGCACACATTGCAAGAAGGAAGGCCATGGTGATGAACATTGTTGGAAGTTGCATCTAGAGTTGAAGCTAAAGCGATTTGGTGGAAAGAGCAAGCAAAATATGGTGGCATCCGTGCAACAGGACCTTGGATTTGACTCCGGTGCCGAGACACATATCACAACAGTGGGCATATAAGGTACCCTTTCTCTTCATGCTAATGAAAATTCTGAATTGCACGCAAGTACAAGCTCTTCGAATGAGTCTAGTGTTCATGAACAAAAGAGGATTGAATTGTTGCACATTAGAGTTGTGATGACTCATACTAGAGCGGAAACCTTGTTTGATTTGGGCTCATAAGCAAATTTGATTTCAGAATCCTTGGTTAAGAGGGTTAGAGAGCAAGCCTCATTTGAAACCCTACCCTCTTGGTTGGGTGTGTCACAAAGCCAAATTACATGTAACCGAACAATGTAGGGCTAGATTTGTGATTGCAACCAAACTAGTAGATGAGGTTGACCTTGACGTTGTACCTTTGGATATCTATGGCATTGTATTGGGGAGTCCATATTTATATGACAAGAAAGCAATTTTATTTTGCCATGAAAACAAGTATCATCTCACGAAAGATGAGGTGGAATACATTTCTAGAGCTCATCGAGCCAAGATCAGTGCCAATCTCGTAAGTGCAGGTTAGATGAAGAGATTGATCAGTTCTAGGAAAGGGTGCATGTTCATGGTTGTGAGAAAAAAAGACGCGGAGACAGCTGAAGCTTTCCAAGGTTTTGATCCCACTCATAAAAAAAAATTGTATGAAATTGTTTCTAACTATAATGGGATTTTTTAGGAACCAAGTGGGTTGCCTCAAATGCATGAGATCCAACATGAAATTCACTTGCAACTGGATGTTTCTTTACCAAATATTGGTATGTACAGGTTGTTAGCCATTGAGATGGGGGAGATAAAGAAACAGGTGCAAGAATTGTTGAACTAAGGGGTCATAAGGCCGAGTTCTTCGCCATGTGGTTCACCCATTGTGTTGGTGCCAAAGAAGGATGACACATGGAGGATGTGTGTGGACTACAGGGAACTCAACAAAATAATGGTGAAGAATCAGTACCCTCTCCCTCACATTGATGATTTATTAGATCATTTGAAAAATGTTGTCTATTTCACAAAATTGGACTTGCGTTGTGGCTATCATCAGGCCAGGATTACAAAACAAGATGTATGGAAGACTGCATTCAAGACAAAACAGGGGTTGTTTGAATGGTTAGTGATGCCATTCAGACTGTACAATGCTTCGACCACATTTATGAGGGCGATGAATGACATTTTCAGACCTTTTCTTGATGATTTTGTACTTGTGTATCTCGATGACATTCTGGATTTCAATAGAACCTGGGAAGATCATGTGAGTCATGTTAAAAGGGCACTTGATGTTTTGCAAAAAGAAAAATTTCATGTCAAAATGTCTAAGTGTGAACTTGGAAAGACCTCTTTGGTTTACTTGGGTCACATTGTTGGAGGCGGACAATTAAAAATATGTCCTTCTAAAGTTGATGTTATTGTGAAGTGGCCTAAACCCACCAATTTTACAGAGGTTTGTAGCTTTTTGGGTGCAGTACAATACTAGAGAAGATTCATTGCCAACTTCTCCATCATTGCATCTCCCTTGCATGCATTGACAAGTGTGAAGCAAACCTTTCAGTTGGGAGGAAAGTGACAAAAATCCTTTGATACACTGAAAGAGAAGATCAATACCACACCAGTTTTGGCCTTACCTAACTTCCAATAACCTTTTGAGATCGATACAGATGCCAATGGGTACCCCATGGGAGCAGTGTTGATGCAGTACAAGAAACCTGTATGTTACCATTCAAAAACATTCTCCCAAGTTGTTGTGAACTATCCCACATATGATAAGGAGTTGTATGCCTTGATCCAAAGTGTGAAGAAGTGGAAGCACTATGTGATTGGAAAGGAGACCATCAATCACGCAAATCACCAACCCTTGTAGTACGTAAAGTCACAAACCAAGCTTCAATGGGCACGTCATTTCAAGTGGATGGAGTTCCTTCAGCGGTTTCACCTGGTAATAAAATACAAGAAGGGCACTAGCAACAAAGTGGAAGATATGCTTTCTCACCCTCTTATTTCTCCATCTATAGTTTTACAAAATGATTCTTTATCCTTTGAAAGTTATGCTCTACAATATGTTGATAATGAAGATTTTAAGGAGATTTATGCAAAGATGACTCATGGATCGCAGATAGATAATTACCATTTGTAGGGAAAATTATTGTACCATCTTGGAAAACTTTGTATGCCCACCAATGAAAGAATACATGTAATCAAAGAGGCACATACCTCTCTTATGTCAAATCATTTTGGTGTAGGAAAAAAATTGTGTCATTTGCAGGGGTTTTGTTATTAGCCTCACATGAAAAACATTGTGACTTGATATGTAAAGGGATGTGTGTTGTGTTCAGTTTGTAAGCACACTAATAGAAAATTGGGGCTCTACACACCACTCCCTGTTTCGATTCGTCCATGGGAAAGTGTGTTAATGGATTTTTTTGGCGGTTTTCCTTTGTCTAGGAGAGGTCATGATTATTTGTATGTCGTTGTGGATCGATTTAGCAAAATGTGTGTCTTAATGCCTTCTAAAAAGTAGATCACTGCAGAGCAAACTGTTAATCTCTTCTTCCAATTTGTATGGATCCACTTTGGGTTGCCCACATCCATTGTGTTTGATTAAGACTCTCATTCCCTTGGAGAGTTTTGAACGATTTTATGGAGAATGATGGACACCAAGCTGTAGAGGAGTACGACTTTTCATCCGCAGACCGACGAGAAAACAGAGGTTGTCAACCGCACAGTGATACATTTACTTTGGGGCTATTGTGGTAAGCATCCCAAGTTGTGGGATGAGCAACTTCCTTATGTACAACATGCATACATCAGTGCAGTGCATTCATCCACTCAGAGCTCACCGTTCGAGACATGCTTTGGATATTTTCCAAAGGATCCCTTAGACATGGTCTTTGGGAGAGATGAAGATTCCAGTGAGAAAGACAACAGGGACAAAGCACAAAACTTCATTCAATGAATTCAGATGATTCACCAAGAAGTGCAGTAGTTGGAGAAAAGTCAAGCTCAATACAAGGCTCGACATGACAAGCACTGGGTTGATCACCAATTCCATGTTGGAGACAGGGTGCAGCTCCACATCAACAAGGACATAATGAAAGGGGAAGGAAATAAATTGAGACCAATCCCATATGGTACTTTCACCATATTAGAGAAGATTGGACACAATGCTTTCCGTCTCGATTTTCCAGCATACATGCATATGTACTTAGTGGTGAAAGTTGAAAACTTGAAGCTTTATTAGCCTCCTTTGATCATGGACACCAAAGAGGTTGGACAGGTTCCTACAGTGGATGAATTTACACTAGAATACTTGGACAAGCTACTTGAGGATATCCTTCTTGACACAAGAACTAGGACTTCACAATGGGGAGACATGGAGTACCTTGGCATTGGTTTCAAGTGAATGTATACAAGTAAGGCCTTTTGGATTGAAAAGGAGAAAGTGAGGGAGAAATTCTTTCACTTTCCAATTGACTGATAAAGCTTTTGGAAACCCAAAATCTCATTAGTGGGGAGAAATGATCCAAGAGGATCCTAAAAGGCCAATTTTTTAGAGTCCTCAAAATGCAGCAAAACTAGTCTCAAATCAAACAACTAGTCATTTTGAATCCAACGACATGAACGACACCTCAAGCCGACATTGTATGAAGAAGTTATGGCTTGCTGAAGTTTTACAAAAACAACTAAATTTTTTGCAGGTAGGGACACTTGGCATGCTGAGGTCAGCGGTACGGACGCTGACATCAGTTGTATGGATGATGATGTTAGCCATACAAATGATGATGACATCAAGGTGACATGGCAGTACAGACAAATCATAAGATGACACGTGGTGAGATGATGTCAATTGGGTGATGTGGTGGTATAGACCAATTATAGAGTGACACATGGCAGCATGACGTCAGCACGGTGACATGGTGGTACAGAGAAACCCAATTGTAACAAGTGGTAGATGACACTAGTGTATGGAGAGCCAATGAGGAGTTGCCACGTATCGCTCGGCTTGCAGTTGGTTAAGTAGGCGACAAATTGGATCGGTGGCAGTTGCGAGAAAATGACCACCAGCGATGGTGAAATTGTCACTTCGTTAGTTTTGTCGGTGACCCCCAACGACCGCCGAAATTATTGCAAGGGGGCAAATGGATCATTAACATTTTTTTTAACAAAAAATGAAATGGGTGGTTAAAATTTTTAATGGAGGATATTGTTGTATTCAAAACAAAAAATGTTTTATATACACCGACCAATAGTTTCGCGGGTTTGAACCCGTGGTCTCTGGCCCAAACTAAGACATGCCACCAACAGACTGCTAAGTGGTCGTTAAAAACTATGTCGGACATATGTTAAAAGAACCACATTTCTCCACCAAGATAGAGGGAGGAGCGAGCGTGCGAGTGTTGAGAGGAGCGAAACCCTGCTACCGCCAAAACCGTGAGCCCTTGGCCATGAGTTTCGAGAGTCATACGTTGAGAATATTCTCTGGGAATTTTTAGATTCCTTAGAGTCTCAGAATTCACCAAAGCGAAATAGGCTAAGTTTATATTCATTTTACTTGGCTTTCCATAAGGAATGCAGTGGTGTAGTCGATTTTTTGATATGGGTAGCCAAACTTCAGTCAACCCTTAGGAAGGAATCTTTGAGATTCATGGGGGCCAGATTTTGACCAAACCAGAATAGGGTCGAATTTATAGTCATTTTTCACGATTTTTATCCAGGAATCCAACCATACAACTTGTTTCTTTAGCAGAGATCTACGTTTTTAGGCTATCCCATAAGTGGAGGTATAAAGTGTCATTTTATAATGGCTTGTAAATTGATTTTGTTGCCAATTAATGAAGGAGGCCTCCCCACATTTAGCAGGGCCTGAAGACGTAGCCTGCATTGAGTGAACTTTGTTAACAAGTTGTTTTTGTGCCTTTGATCTCATGATTTATTTTTAATTCTACTTCTTTTATGTGTTTATGTCACTTGGTTACATGCTCTTTTAAATGCAATTTTGTATGCATCCTCGAAGTAAAAGATCTGGATGAACAAGAATTGAAAGCTACATCACAATACCGGGGAAACCACAAGGAATATCAAACCCTTTTTCCCAACTTTTGGAGCCCAGTATAAAGCCCCATCAGTCTATACAAGAGCCCCAAGGCTCAAACCTCGACCACTGATCTAAGTGGATGATAATTACCATAGTTAATAATTATTTTTCTACCAATGTTTATATAATCATGGATTATATTCGTAATATGAATGGAAATAAATAAATAAATCATAATAGTTAAGTAAGAATCTAATCCCATGATGATTTAATTGTTACCATTATGTTCACCCATGGATTTTGTAAACCATGGTATTTACTGATGGTGTTTGAATCACACGTTGATTTGATTTTTATCATCTCAATTTGTGATCTTCACCCATGGTTTTTGTAAACCATAGTATTTTCCCATGGTATTTTGAAATGCAAAAGGGGATGACTCTAGGTGGAAAGACTCTTGTAAAAAGTATAAATACGGGAATTACTAAGAGCAAAGCATGTTTTTCCTCATAATTTAGTCTCATGATATATTATCCATTCAATAAATATTTGAGTTCATTTTTTATTGTTTTTTCTACAATATCTCTCTTACGCATGATGTCATATTCTGAGTTATCTTTATAATGTTTTCGGCAATATTTCTCTTACACATTGTGCTCTATTCTCAATTATTTTTATAATGTTTTTTCTGCAATATTTCTCTCACACATTGTGACATATTCCTTTGTCATTCATGAAGTTGCATTTTTTAAACAACTTGGTTCACAACAACATTAATGCATTAGATTTCATGAGAACTTTGTAGTTTAGCGTGCTTGGGCCAGAGTGGTACTGGGATGGGTGACTTGCTGGGATTTTCATTATTATTTTGTCACTCTTTAAGTCTCATTCTTCCAACAAACTAGATCAGTGGTATTATAGTCATTTTCCTTGTCCATTTTCTTTGCACATGTCCCCAACTAGGTCAGGGTATAAGGACCTCGAACTCGAACTATTGCAAGCTTTGCAAGGCTGTCCTCATCAACCCCAATAACCTCACATTGCAAAAAAAAATAGAAAATGGCATAATAGGATATCTCATCAAATTGTTGATCGAGGAAGCACTTACAAGACAAAGGAGTGAGATGATGGACAATTTTGTCGAGACCCTCCGACGACTCCCAATAGCAGTCGAAGAACCTTCGACAAGTAAGTATTTTGGAAGGTCAACACCCTTCTATATACAATTTAACTTTGATACCCCTCTATTGGAAGGACAAATAGATGTAGAAACTTTAGAAAAATGGTTGAATTTGCTAGAGGGCTATTACGCGATCCAAAACAATTCTGACAATGAGAAAATCACTTTTCACTCGTAAAAGCTCTTTGCCATGACAAATATTAGTGGGAAGGTTATTAGGAGAGACTTAACAAAGACGAGTTTGGGATATATAGAGGAGACCCCACTTGGGCCATTTTTGTGGATGCCCTCAAGGAGGAATTTTACCCTGTAGGATACTATGAAGACTAGTACATAAGGTGGACCACACTACGACAGGAAAGGGAATAAGAAGTATCAGAGTTCACAAATATCTTTCATACCTTACACAGCGACAGGAAAGGGAACAAGTATTATCATATCTCACAAATATCTTTCATACCTTGCACACCAAGTTGGGTATCAAAGACTCTAAGCGACATTTGGTGCTCAATTATTGTGGTTGTTTGCACAGATACATTAAGACAAAAATGGAGTTCCTAGGCATCTCCTCATTTAATGTAGCATGTCGATATGCTTTCTATATTAAGCATAAATTTAAACAAAAGAAGTGAGACTTTGGATCTTCGAACTTGAAGCAAGGGAAAGCCACCTCCAAATCGCAGAACAAAGGATAATTTCAAGGTGGGGTGACCCAGGACAAACCAACTAAGCTGCAAACAAAGAATGGTTATGGAAAGTCAAAGGAAGACACTGGGAAGTGGTGTAGGCTCCATAGAATTCCCTCGCATAACACTGATGAATGTCACTTAAAACAATCATTATTGGCAGAGCTTGCAAAGAAACAAACATATTTTGGCTTAGATTTTGATTTGGAATAGGATAAAAGGAATTTGATCATTGACATAGAATGTAATGTTGCCATTGTAACAACGAAGATCCAACTAAAATGATCAAAGGATCCTGAGGAGGGGGAGCACCTCTTCCGTTCACATGTGGGTGATAAGGACCCGGCTACATTTCATTATTGACAGTGGCAGCTAGAAGAACCTAATCTTATCCTAGGTCGTCAAGAGATTGAAGTTACCAATAATGTCACACCCCCAACCATAGACCATTGGTTGGTTGAGCCAAGGATGACAAATTCGTGTTAGCCAAGAGTGTCGTTTGTCCTACAACATCAATCCCTTCACTGATGAGGTATTGTGTGATGTTGCAACACTCGAAGCTTGTGATGTTTCGTTAGTTCAACCTTATATGTGGAAACGTTATGTTGCTTATGAATCTTGACCTCGTATTGTTGTTGTTACCCTGGGGAGTTCATCTTTGCAAGATACTAGAGGTAGTTCCAACTACTGCAAAATCATTAATTTTAGCAAAACAATGCAAAAAGGTAGTATCTCATATTTCCAATTTTGTCCTTTCCATGGTTCAGTCAAAAGGTGAACAAGTCATTGCAACCACCACAACTTTAGTACAAGTTCTCTCTATAGAACACAAGTAGGTGGACTAGCTTGTAGAGCAGTCTAGAGATATATTCACCTCACCTACAGAGGCACCCCTACTCTTCCAAGTCACACATCCACTTACACTGAAAGACAACCATCCATATGTTCAGTGTGGCTGCAATTGAGCTCTTTATGACTTGTTGACGGTGTTCGATCTCACCAACATACAAGGGATCTCCCCCAATATGAAGTCGTAATTAGACCTCATACCGTTTGGTATAGGAGTCCCCTTTGGAATTTGGGCCGACCCCCATTTAGTTAAATATTTTCCTTGGCTTGATCAATTAGGATAAGAGAGTAGTGCATGTGTACATTTGAAGAATCAAGCAAATGTGCCTTGTGAAATGTTCAATGACAAATATATCAAGGTTCTTTTACTACAAGGAAACAAAAGTGAGTCTCTAAAAGAAAAACAATATTATTATTATAGTAAAGATAGATGCACATAAATGAGGAAGAATCATTAGTCATCAAGCTAAATAGTTCACATAGATGCAATGATCATTATAACCATCACAACACACTTTCAATAAGATAAGCACCAAATCCACCGAAATAGTTCAATTTCTCTAATGCATAAGAACGCCAACATAAACCACAAACATTAAAAGAATAGTCTTAAAACAACCACAATATATGCATGAAAATGTGTTGGCCCCATAAGCTTCAAGTATTAAGCAAAAATTCTAAGATACATGAGTACAATGAACACCACTAGCTCTAATAATGGAGCGTTAGAGCCACTACTTTCTCTACAAAAGAACTATCTCTATCTCTCTAATGCCTTGTGGGAGAAACTAGGGTGAAAAGTCCTTTCTTTGAGTAATGAGGCTTCTTTTATAACTAGAGGCATGACTCTTCGTATCTTCAAGACTCCTGAACTTCCCATATGACTTTTCAACTTCTAATGACCTTTAGACTTCCAAATGACTTTTGAACTTCATCGTGACTTTTGGACTTCTTTGTGTCTTTAAGACTTCTCCATGTGATTCTTTTGTCCTTATATAACTCTTGTACTTCCACATATTTACATTCACAACAATTGCAAAATTACATCATTCTTTCTACATCATCTTGTGGCGACAACATGACAAGCCACTTACATTTATGACTTGGACCCATAGTGACTTGGTATATGGACTTTCTTGAGAGGTGACAATGTTGTCACCTATGTCTTCAAACTTGGTGCATATTTCTTGTCGTTGTTGCCATCTACCCTCCAAATGGTTTTGAGATCATATGGAGTCTTTATGGATTACTTTGATCACCAAAATATGTTTTTCTTTCACTTGTTGCAATCATGTGTTCTTTTGTCTTTGAATGCTTCCTTGGGTTGCTTCCTTTAACATATCTCCTCATGCATCCTTTCCATATTGTTCCAATAACACGTACAAGTAAGATCACTCTTGGCAAGCAAACATGAGCCCAAAAATCTCCTATTATATCATGTTTCATACAAACTTTCCGACTGTGAATCGAGAGTGTGCTCAGAAAGAGGAGGAATTTTTTGGGCATAAGGCACACTGACAAGGGACAAGGGGTTATGTCTTGGACACTAAGGATGCGTTGTGCGCTCTGCTAAGAAGAGGGGGGCTGATGGAGGATGCAGGGAACAGTCACAAGAGGCAAGGGATCTCACTATGGATTGTTTATGCAGACTATTATTAAGGCTCAAGGGACACTTGATTGATCATTGTTGGTGCATTGTGTGCTCAACTCAAAAAGAGGGCACAAGGAGGACACAATTCGGAAGAACAAGGGGGGTCTTGATGCTTGAAAATGCATTGTGCGCTTGGAAGGGAGGCTAAGTTGGGCTTGGGTGCAGGGCCCAGTCTCAATAAACAAGGAGGGTATTGTTAGCCTTGAGAGTGCATAGTTCACTCTCCCTAGCCTTATGGGCAAGCTTGTGAAAGCCAAAATTTGTAAGTATATAAGGTAAGGCATGGGAAAACATAGAGTTTGGAGTAAAAAAAAATGCAACGCATAACGACTCATCAGTAAACTTAGACAAGACCCAATTATGACAAGTATACATCAAAATGCTAATTTAAAAATTCTCTCTAAGTATAACAAACAAAGTGTATGCAGTTGTGACCAAAAGTGTCGTTTTATGACTAGAAGGTGTACTAAGCATGTAAAGTGCATTATGGATGTTCTTAATAATGCGATGACACTTAGGAGAGAACAAGGACACTTGAAACATATAAAATAACATGAAACAACACTTGGTGACTAAAGAGACACTTTATATGATAGTAGTTATGCTCCAAAATTCGAATGTAGCAAATTTTGGAGGGTGTTGTAGCAATGACAACACTTGGAAACACATTGGGAAAACTTCAAATTCTCTGCCTAGGAATAGCTTTTAGTAAATGTTTATCCCTTCAGGAAGTATTGATTCATCAATCGGATTGCCTTGACTTTCCTAATCAACCTGGTTATAGACATAGTATCCACCATTCCTTACCTTGGTTGAACACACAAGAGATTATTCCATATCATAATTATTTCAATCTAGGAAAGGGTAATATATAATTACAAGTTTAAGCTATTCAGAGTATGACTTTAATCTCTAGTGTTTCTCCACTACCAGCAGGCCTGGACAATACCCTGACGGAGTCACTACAAGAGCACAAGCATTGCTTCACTATCGGCGTGTCTAAACAATACCTCGACGAAGTTACTTGCTTAACCTCCCTATGCAAGAATCCTTTCTCTTCTTTCACCCTTTATTTATTTTATTTAGTAGAATTGTGCTTATTTAGTTATTATGACAATGGGGCATAAGAGGGATCCCAACTTATTGAGAGAAAAATAGGTTTCCCCTTCAAATATGTATAT
>APFE030915091.1:60345-80497 GCA_000404065.3 Pinus taeda | reverse complement strand
ATTATATGACAATGATAGTAACCTCAGCATATGAAAATGACCTTAATCTTTGACCTTGATGCATGTGCGATTAACATTGACTTTGAAATACATATACATGGCAGTATATGTATATGACAGTATCCATTGTTGCATGTCCTTGATTTATTTGATAGTGGCTGATGTGTAACAACTCTTTAGGCATTGACAATAATTAATGTAATGATGGCAAAGAGAATCTAACCTTGACCTAGCAGTAATGGCAGTGGCCTCAATGGCAGAAGACCATGTCTATGGATCATATCTTGATAATGATGATGATTTGGGTTAGCTATAGGAGGCCTAATGTAATAATGTATCTTTTTGTGGATGTACATTTGTATCTTAGTTGAAATATTGATGAAATATAATATAAGAAGAAGAATTGAATTTTGGGTTTTCCCCCTTGTGGGGTTTTCCCCTGGTCTCTGACCAATCCTGGTGTCTCTATGTGTGTGGGCTTTTCTTCTAATGTTCCTTTTATTTATGTTGCATTGTTGATGATGTTGTTATTTCAATATAATTGCATATATTGCTAATTATGTTATGGAGTGAATATAATGGAAAATATATAAATGAAATTATGAAAGCAAAGAACAATTCAACCCTAAGGAAAATTATTATACCTCTTGCTCGTAGTTTTTTAAATTTGGTGAAACACATTGGATAGTGTTCCATGCCTGGTAGGTGAAAACCTTTGAGTTGTTAATTACCTTAAGCACCTCCACCTTGAGTTTAATGGCTTTCCTTAATCCGAGAACAGGCGTTTCATATTTGATAGTGTTGTTTGTGCACTCAAACTCCAAGCGACGTGATAAAATGTACTTCTTGTTATGTGGGTCTATGAAGACACAACTAGCTCCGAAGCCATCCTAAGTCTTAAAACCATTGAAATACAAAGTCCAAAAATAATAAATACTAAGCTAGTTCCTACATTACTACTACTATGTACATCTATATTAAAAGATTCATTTTCACGAGTTGGACTGCAAGGAAGGAGCTCCATCTGTGTATCTGATGGGACGGATGATGGTTTCACTTGATAACATCAGTGATGAACTTCTAAGAACTAATTTTAAAAAATAATGTCCACAAATCCAACTGGATCATTATGTCCCTCAAGTGATGTCATGACATACTTCATGTAGGGCTCACTTTCCACTTGAATCTGGTTGTTTTTGCCATTATACAGAAGCCATAGATGCATCCAGTATATTGAAAAATATCCTTGTAGCTTATTGGACCAATCTCTACTTAATAGTAAACCATAAGATTTGGGAATGTCCACAATAACAACGTTAATGCATTGGTGCATTCTACGGTCTGATGACTAGAGAATGATAACATTGTTTAGTTCACCAATTGCTTGGACTAGTAATCTGTCCAGCTAGATGATTCATGCATTGATTTTATCCCATTTAGCATTAATTTTCTTGGCTATAGATAGAGGCATTACATTTGCGGATGCACTCGAATTAACCAGACAATTGTGGACATTGTAATTAAATATTTCAAACATTAGGAGAAAAGGGGGGTAGAGAGTGTTAGTATTCAAATTTTACATCATTAACTATAGATTTGAGAATACCAAGAGACTTACCCGACACAGCTTGAGAAGCAAAGACTTGGTCACTTGGTGGAAGCTATGATGAAAATGCTTGGATAATCAACTCACATTGGCCTGTTATCTTTGTAAGCTCAAAGATTGAAATGTTGGCACAAGCTTTCTTCACATATTCAATGATGTTATAATCAATACTTTCATTTCTAACAGGCAATGTTGAAGTATCTATAGGTGTAGTTTCTTTAGAAACTTCCAGAGTGATGGACTTGTTTTTATTGCTTGTGGAAGTGTTCTTAGAAGTATGAGCAATTTTAGACTTGTTCTGCGTACTCTGAGTGGGGATTAGTTGGTGGTAGAATCCTTCTCAATTTTTTTTTTCAACTCTAGCTTAGAAATTGGTCGTTTGCTCTTTAAATTGTATCGACCAGTTGTTTGCTGTGGAGGAGCTTCACTAACTGGTCGTTTACCAACACCTTGTTTTTCAACATTATATATTATGCCACAAACATTTATTGAGTGCCCGACACCTGCACTTTCCTCAGTCATGGTGGGCTCATTTGCTTCCTCAACTTGCTCAAGTTGTGGTGTTCTCTTTTGAAAGAGCTCAGCGCCGACTTTCGTCAACCTTTTCATTTGCTACCGTTGGTTAAAAAAACAATTGTTATTATTTTGCTTGGTTGATTTGACTGCACTCGCTGAAGAGAATATTATGCAATTGATGCCACGTCCAACCTTTCCCACCACGAAAACTGGCCTCTCATCTGCACAACACGAAACCTGGCCCCTCGTTTGCACAATTAACATTAGCGAATTTTCTGGTGCATGTCCTCTGTCCCGTAGGAAAGTTGGGGGGTAGGGCAAGGTTTTCCAATGTCCAATCATGGTAGACGCCTTGAGCTTCTGGGCAGCGAGCACCTGTACATATTTTCCTCGGTTGCCACCAAATCAGGGGCCAAGAAGCTGTCTTCAAATTTCTTTAGTGTGGTAAGATTAGGCCAGGTGGAACTCTCTTGGTCTTGAATCAATTGAAATGGAAAAAGATTCCAACTTACTTTGACCCAAATCAAATTAATCATATTACATTTTGCATTACTCGTCAACATCCCAGACATTTTCGATTCCAAGGCTGCCTGAGATACCTTGGCTTAAATTAAATCAAGACAAACAAATGGCGAACAAAAGCTGACAGGGACCTTAAAAATTTGATGATGAGATAGGGACCTGGCTCGTTGCATTCATCGTTCTCCATTTTCTACCTTGTTTTCTTTTCCACAACTCTGTATTTCACCGATGCATCTCCATAATCATTTGGTGGTTCTTAATTTTTGAAATTGCGGAATGATTGACCAGATTTGAGGAAAACCAACACTGGATAGTACTATAGGAATTTTCTTTGTGGGGCTGATATTGAAGCCTTCCGGGCTTTGAAGAACCTCGTTTGATTAATTTATGTTTCAAAATAAGATTTAAAGTTATCAGTGTCTTGTTTAGAATTTTAAAAAGTGTTTGTCTGTATGTTTTACTGTTAAATTAATTAAGCAACAATGTTGTCAAGGCTCAAACTACTGGTGTGATTTCAGTGTTTGTTTGTAAACGCCAAAATGCTGGAGTTCTGGGAATTTTTTTATTATCAATATAGAAAATTTAGGGTTTGTTTTGGATAGAATGATAAGTCTACTCTGTGTAGTGATTCAACCTTACATGCGATTAGGCAGGCTGACATTTCTGTATTTATACCCAAATCCTTTTGTTTTGAAGGAATTTCCATTTTTGAGCTGTGTTCGAGAACTCTTTCCTTAGCTCAACAAATGAAAAGAGAGTTAGAAGATCTAATTAAAAATCAAAATAGAAAACTTAAATGTGAAATCAAACTTGAATAAGATCGAATATACAAATTATTCATCGAGTTCTTTTGAGGTTGAAAATTACCGTTCTTCAACACTTGAGTTCGTTGCATTAATGGTATGCATCACATGGGAAGCTCCAGGGATAGCAGAAATGTTTAACCATAGCCATGTGAGAGCTATGGCATGGATTAGAACTCGTCCAACCAATTATCCCATTCTGCTCGTAGAGCCAAATATGGTGAAATAATATCTAGCAAGTACGAATATCCGCACACATGCCTTTCTTTTATAGTAACGGGTAGTATAAACAATTCCAAAAAAATACAAAGAAGTTAAGAGAATATGAGTCAATGAAGATGCCCACAACAAAGCACCCTTATTTTTTCACAGGGCGGTAAAAAGTGAAGGGATTGTGTTTGTTATTTTTAATGCACACTGAGATAGACGATGTTCTCGAGGCTCCTGCTACGCAATAGAAATTCCTATGAAATCCAAACACATGTTTTTAGTACAAACACATGCTTTTTTTTTTTTTAAGTTGTGACAATCAAGGAGGAAGGGTTGGTAATGGGACATGTGACAGAAGTCTCTGAATTCTTTTGCATTTCATTTTTTTTAGGTTTAATATTTCCATGTAAGTCGATTATTGTAAGGATGTCAATTTGAACACTAGTATCAATGGGATTTCATAATCATGATTTTTATGGGAGGGTTAATTCATGGGATGTTTTAAAGCTATAAATGTTTTTCCAAACACCAAATACAAATTAATATGAATATTTAATACAAATTGAATGGGTAAATGATAAAAAATAATGTTTTAATGATTATTATTTGTGAGTTTTAATGAGTTAGAGACGATGATATGTAGTACACTGAAATTGAAAAGTTTCAATGTGTATTTATGTATTTTTTTTAAGTGAGTGTATAAGTCATTGAAATGGATTGTAATAAGGTTTAAATATCACAATTTCTTATTTTATTTGATGAAATATTTTTTTATTTGGAATTTTACATTTGTATACTTTATTAAGATATTTTACAATATTTTATTGTAAATTATATATCATATTGACTTAATAATATATTGGATGAAATTATTGGTGTTGTTAAATTCAATTTAAATAATCATCTTCACTATTTTGACATATCAAAGGAAATATAATTTCAAGGGAATTATAATCCATCAAAAAGTATGGAGGGGTGAAATTTCAGATTACACACAAGGAGGCTCTTAAGTGGGTATTTTAATAGATGTAGTTTGTGTTATATCTAGCTTGGTGATGTCTTTTTCTAGAATTTTCCTCGAATAAACATAATGGACGGATATATATGAGAAATACCTTAGATTCCTTGCATTTAGGTCTTGTAACAAATTTTTCATCACAATGATAATGGAAATTGGGAAGTTGATGTTCTATTGTTTATGTTGACATTATTTTTCACAAGATGATATTTCCAAATCTTTTATGCCTTCGGTGTATCTTTGCACCTTTAGGGGCAATTGCTAGTATTATTTCACTATGGGCATGCTTTTTATGACTGTTTCTCCTGATGGAAAGTACAAAATTTGTCCATACCCAAGATTTCAATATTAAACATCACATTTGAGCTTTATGCAGATTTGGTTGGCTGATTATTGTTATTTATTTTAAGAAAAAATGACTTAGAAGTCTTGCTACTAGTATATGCCTCGCTTGAATTTCTCTTTTCGGATACCTCATTAATAAGTAACTTTAAAGACTTGGCCAAGTTTTCCATGTCGAAAGAATCTTTCTCTTTGGCTTTTGGTTGAAGAGACTTGAGTTTTCTTACCTGCATCCTTGGAGTCTTTAGAATCTTCATGGCCTTCAATCGCTTCAAGGGAATGGAATTCCTTTTCAATGGAAATGGATTTTGCAAAATTTAAATTCAATGTCTCCTTTGCAACTCTCTTAAAAAATACGAAAATATTGGTTGGAAAGGTGACAATGTAATAATATTTAGTGATAATGTTGTGGGGTTGCACATCTACGGGGAACTTATTCAATATACGAGTAAATATTTGATTAAAATCCTTTACTTTCTCTTTATCATCCATCTTGAGGTTCTCGAGTTCTTTTAACAACATGGCTGGAGTTTTATCATCCATAAAATGCTCTAAAAACAACTTTGTAAACTCCCTCCAACTATGAATTGAATTCGCTGGAAGTTTATGGTACCATACAAACACTC
The DNA here is from genome assembly GCA_000404065.3 of Pinus taeda. Lineage (NCBI taxonomy): Eukaryota > Viridiplantae > Streptophyta > Pinopsida > Pinales > Pinaceae > Pinus > Pinus taeda. The sequence goes on along the minus strand of APFE030915091.1, from coordinate 74,854 downwards.
TACCTTCTAAAGTGTACAGAAAAAGGTCTACTAGCAACATCATCAAAGTGTACCTCAAGCATTCATAAATGCGAGTAGAAGTTAGTAATATGTTCTTTAGATTTAGTCTTCATGTCAGGATCAAACTTTGAAAGCAACTTCGCCAAATGTTTAGGCATGCAATGAGTATTATCTAGAAGAGTCTTCTCCTTCACTGTTCAAATATTCATTATAATCAGGTTGTTCTTCATCAGAAAATTGAAAATCTAAACCTTCCTCAATAGGTAGAAGGTCCCCTTATTGACCTGTCTCTTTCTATAGGTTTTGCTAACTCTACTTCGTTGTTGGGCTGAGGTAAATTATCTACCATAAAAAGGTGGTTTCCCTCTTTCGAGCACCAAAAGGTTGATGTTGTTGGATCCCACCAACATATAGGGGATTTCCCTTATATGAAGTCCCAATTAGACCTCACATTGTTTGGTATAGGAGTCCCATCTAGAATATGGTTCGGCCACCATTTACTTAAAGATTTACCTTGGCTTGAGAAATTAGCATAAGAGAGTGGCATGCATGTAATTTTGAATGAGCAAGAAAATGTGCCTCGCAAAATGTTTAATTGCAAATGTATCAAGGTTCTTTCATTACAAGGAAACATAAGCGAGTCTCCAAAATAAATGTAATAGTACTATTCTAGTAAATACACACACACATAAATGAGGAAGAAATGTTAGTCATAAAGCGAAATAGTTCACATAGATGCAAGGATCATTATAACCATCACAACACACTTTCAATAAGATATGCACCAAATCCACTGAAATAGTTTGATTTCTCTAATCCATAAGAATGCCAACATAAACCACAAACATTCGAAGAATAATCTTAAAACATCCATGATCTATGCATGAAAAAATGTTGGCCCCATAGGCTTCAAGTATTAAGCAAAATTTCCAAGATACATCAGTACAATGAACACCACTAGCTCCAATAATGAAGCATTAGAGCCACTATTACTCTACAAAAGAACTATCTCTATCTCTCTAATTACTTGTGGGAGAAGCCAAGGTGAAAAGTCCTTTCTTTTAGTAATGAGGCTTATTTTATAACTAGAGGCACGACTCTTCATATCCCCATGACTCTTGAACTTACCATATGACTTTTGAACTTCTAATGACCTTTAGACTTCCAAATGACTTTTGAACTTCAACTTGAATTTTGGACTTCTTTGTGTCTTTAAGACTTTGCCATGTGGCTCTTTTGTCCTTATATGACTCTTGGAATTCCACATATTTACATTTACAAAAATTACAAAATTACATCATTATTTCCACATCATCTTGTGGCGACAACATGTCAAGCCACTTACATTTCTGACTTGGACCCATAGTGACTTGTGATATGCACTTTCTTGAGAGGTGAAAATGTTGTCACCTATGTCTTCAATACTTGGTGCAAATTTCTTGTTGTTGTTGCCATCTACCCTCCAAAGGGTTTTGAGATCATATGGGGTCTTTATGGATTACTTTGATAATTGAAATTTGATGTTCTTTCACTTGTCGCAATCATGTGTTCTTTTGTATTTGAATGCTTCCTTAGGTTATTTCCTTTGATAGATCTCCTGATTCTTCCTTGTCATGTTGTTCTGATAACACTTGCACGTAAGATCACTCATGGAAAGCAAACATCAGTGCAAAAATATCATATTCTATCATGTTTCATGCAAATTTTCTGACTATGAATCAATAGTGTGCTCAAAAAGGGAAGAGGAAGTTTCTAGGTGCAGGGTGCACCAATAAGGGACAAGGGGTTACGTGTTGCTCACTGAGGATGCATTGTGTTCTTTTCTGAGAAGAGGGGGCCTGATGGAGGGTGGAGGGTGTAATCACAAGAGACAAGGGAGCTCACTATGGACTATTAATGCGCTATGCACTCAACTAGGAAGGTATGGGTATAAAGAGGGCTCATGGCACATTGCCAAGGCTCAAGTGGCACTTGACTAATCAATGTGAGTGCGTTGTGCGCTCAATTGGGAGAGAGGGCACAAGGAGGGCACAATTTGGAAGAACAAGGGGGTCTTGATGCTTTAGAGTGCATTGTGCGCTTAGAAGGGAAGCAGAGCTAGGCATGGGCCCAGGGAGCAGTGTCAACAAACAAGGACGGTTCGACTAAGCCTTAAGAGTGCATATTGCACTCTCCCTAGCCTAATGGGGAAGCTTGTGAAAACCAAAATTTGTCCGCGCTCTCCCTAGTCTAGTCGGAAAGCTTGTGAAAACCATAATTTGTCTAAGTCTGGAAGGTAAGGTGTGGGTAAACGCAACGAGTTTGGCGTAAAAACATGTCCGACACATACCAACTCATTATTAAAACTTAGATAGGACACAATACTTAGAAGCATACATCAAAACACCAGTTTACAAACACTCTCCAAGTATAACAAACAAACTGTGTGCAGTTGCGACCAAAAGTGTTGTTCTGTGACTAGAAGGTGTACTAATACTGTAAAGTGCATTATGGATGTTCTTAATAACACGATGACACTTAGGAGAGAGAAAGGACACTTGAAACATATAAAATAACATGAAACAACACTTGGTGACAGAAAGTGACACTTGATATGGCAATAGGTAGGCTCCAAAATTAGAATGCAGTAAAAATTTTGGGGGTGTTGTAGTAGCGACAACACAACTCTATTAGTTCTTTGAAAACATGTTCAACGTTCCAAGCAACAATCCCCATGGATGTAACCTTTCATATTGCATATTCACGAACAAATCCCTCCCATCAAGCAACCAAATTTGTTGAATGATTTCAACACTTCCAACAACAGGCTCATGATGCCCTACCAAGAGCCATTGCCAAGTACAAACAACAACATGACCAATATTAGATTTTGTGTAAGTTTTAGGGGACAATTGATGGGATTGTGGACACCAAGATGAAGGGTACTCATCAACAGAACATACAACTCTATCGAGTGGTTAACACGTGGAAGCTTCTTCGCCAAGGAAAGTGGTTCACTAGGAACTAAGTTCAACAGACATTTCCTCATCTAATGAGGGAATTTTACGCAAAGGGGACCATTGCTTCCTAAGGGGGAGGATTGATATAGGTGGATGATAATTACCATAGTTAATAACTATTTTCTACCAATGTTTGTAAAATCATGGATGATATTTTTAATATTCATGAAAATAAATAAATAAATTGTAATAGTGAAGTAAGAATCTAATCGCACAATGATTTATTTTTTACCATCATATTCACCCATGGATTTTGTAAAGCATAGTATTTACCCATGGTGTTTGAATCATACGATGATTTAATTTTTACCATCATAGATTGTGATCTTCACCCATGTTATTCACCCATGAATTTTGTAAACCATGGTATTTTGAAATGTAAAAGGGAATGACTCTCGGTGGAAAGACACTCATAAAAAGTATAAATACAGGAATTCACTGGGAGCAAAGCATGTTTTTTTTTTCTCATAATGTAGTCTCATGGTATATTATCCATTCAATGAATGTTTGAGTTCGTTTTTATTATTTTTCTGCAATATCTTTCTTACTCATGGTGCCATATTTTGATTTATCTTTATAATGTTTTTCGAAAATATTTCTCTTATGCATCGTGCCCTATTCTAAATTCTTTTTATAATGTTTTTTCTGCAATATTTCTCTTATGCATTGTGACATATTCCTTTGTCACTCATGAAGTTTAATTTTTTAAACATCTTGGTTCACAACAACATTAATGCAATAGATTTCATGAGACATCTTTTGTTAAGCATGCTTGGGCCAGAGTAGTATTGGTATGGGTGACTTATTGGGAATTTTTTATTCTTTTGTTACTCTCTAAGTCTCATTCCTCTAATGATCCAGATCAACTCCCCTAAGGTAGGCATCTAGTCTGGTAATCACATACCCAAAGCATCTCTAAGGGCTAACCCAAACTCCCTCCACAAATTGATATGAGGTACAACCCCAAACATCTATGTCCCACACCCATTTCTATATTTCAGCATCCCAACTTCAATATTAGGCACTTGACCTTCTCATGATGGTCCCATAACCCATCGAGAGCTATACAAGGTGAAATAAACACTAGGATAAGTAGTATTTATTGAGTTTGTCCCCAACCCATATGGTGTTACATGTTCTTCCTCGCAAGTATGGGCTCCCACAAGATCATCAAATAAATTGACCCTCTTGGCCCATTAGTGGATTTCCTATCGATCACCACATCTCAACATGCAACCAATGCATTAGTTACAACATCACAATATCATAGAAAATAATCCATATATCAAACCTTGCATGCCATTATGAGAATACAACATTATTATCACAACAAAATAAATAAACACCATATATGCACGACATCATTAACCTCTCATCAGTAACTATGTCCAATAACCACATATCATCACATCGTGAAACATCATCACAACATTATACTTCAACATTTCCATGTTGACATAAACCAATAATTGAAACCATAACCTCATACATAGTACCATAAAGTATCAATAATATTTAAGCAATTAGATGTGCTTTAGATGTTTTGAAAAAAATAATAATAATAATTCCCATATATGTTAGGTATCTATCTAAGCTAAGTTATGCAATCCTATCTAGTTCATAAACACAATTTAATAAAATAAGGAAAGTCACGATGAATAACATATGCATCCTGCTAGGTAGTTGACCCAAGGCTATATTGCTCCCGTTGAACCTTGACTTGCTCAAATTCATGGTTCCTAAGCCAACAAACCCAAGGGTCCAATATACATAATGGTTTGACCTAAAGCACTCCCTCATCAAAAACCTATAATTTCTCAAATTTCAATACATGGGATGGGTCATGTACATGTTTTATAAGCATAGAAACATGAAACACATTATGCATCATTCTTAGATGGGATGACAACTCAAGCTCATAAGCAGCTGGTATGATCATCTCTAAGATCTTAAATGGCCTGAAAAACCTAGGGGATAACTTTTTTCCTTTTCCAAATTTGACGGAACTCTTAGAGGGTTTGACTCTAATAAAAACCCGCCTACCTTTCTCAAAGCTTCTATCAATTCTTTTTGCATTTGCCTAACTTTCGTGTTGATCCCTAGATTCCTTTAGCCTTTGCTTAGTTGTAGTTATATGTTCTTCCATATCTTGGAGCTTGTTAGGTCCCAACATGACTCGATCCTCTAATTGATCCCATCTTAACGAAGTATGACATGGTCTTCCATACAAGACTTTGAAGGGAGTTGGCTGAATTGAACTATGATAATTGTTGTTGTGTGCAAATTCCATTAATGGAAGATATTTATCCCATTGATTTCGTTGATCCATGACATACACATGTCCTCTAGTATTTGGTTTACTCTCTCTTCTCTCCAATCTGCCTTTGGATGATATTCATTACTAAAGTTGAATTGTGTTCTCATAGAATGTAAAAGGATTTGCCAAAATATGGAAGTAGAACATGAATCTCTATTTGATATATTTTTTCGTGGTACTCCATGAAGATGGATTATTTATTTTAGGAAAACTTGAGAAATGGTCGGTGCCTTAAAGGTGCTCTTAATTGGAATGACGTGAGAACTCTTATTTAATTTATCGACAATGACCATAATGTAGTCATGTCTTTGGGAGGTCATAGGCAAGCCCCCCAAAAAATGTATTGAAACAACTTCCCGCTTACTCTGTGGTATTTCATGGGTTGTATAAGGCTTGTAAGGTGTCAAGTTTTAGCCTTCACTTATTAACATTCCAAACATCGAGCCATGAACTACGTTATTTCATTTTTCATTCATGTCTAAAAAAATATCATTTTTAAGTCCGCATGCATTTTCTTTACTCTTGGATGTGCAATGTATAGGGCTTGGTGGGCTTCCTTCATTATAAATTTTTGAAGTTCTTCATCAGTTGGCACATACATCTTAGCTTTTTATCGTAACAATCCATCATTCTCTAAGGTGTATATGTCGCATTTGGATGCCAATGATACTCCTTCTTGTAAGGCAAATTTCATTCATTGGTATTGTTGATCACCTATAAGGTGGTCTAGAATCCAACTTATTAGGTCTAGCTTCAATGATAATATTGAATGAACTATGGTCTCCTACTTAAAACATCTACAACCTTATTTTCCTTTCCCTTTATGAAGGATACCTTGAAATCATATTCACTAAATAATTTACTCCAACATCATTGTCAAGCATTAAGGTCCTTTTGGGTGAAGATATGCTTAAGGATTTTGTGATATGTTCTTAGTTCAAATTGACGCCCCACTAGATAATGCCTCCATAGTTTCAAGGCCATTGCAACTACAACTAATTGTAGACCATTCGTGGCATAATTGATTTTGTAGGTCTTGATTTTACGCAAACCATAAGTGATAACCCCTACTTGCATCAAGACTACACTTAATCCTTTTCTTGATGCATCTGTGCGTACATAAAAGTCCTTGTCCGTGCCAGGCACCTTTAATATTGGAGCTTAATCGTCATTTTAGCTCATTAAACACTCTCTTACACTCACTTGTCCATTCAAACTTAACCCTTTTCCTTTGGAGGATTATAATGGGATTGAAAATCTGCAAGAATCCTTCTACAAATCTTCTATAATATCCTTCCAACCCAAAAGTTGCATATTTATTTAACATTCTTAGGAGTAGGCCAATTCAATATAGTTTCAATCTTGCTATGATCCACTGCAATGCCTTTCCCTCTAATGGTATGGCATGGATGTTGAATTTCTTTATTAAAAAAAAAGAACATTTAGTAAGTTTTCCATACAAGTCATGTTCTCTAAGGCATTGAAGTACCAATGTGAAATGCTCTGGATGCTCCCTTTCATTGTGGAAGTAAATGAGGATGTCATCTAGGAACACTTGGACAAAGCGGTTTAAATATTTGTGGAAAATACTATTCATCAAGTTCATGAATGTTGTTGGAGCATTAGTCAACCCAAATGGTACCACAATAAATTCATAATGTCCATATTGTGTTAGGAATGTCATCTTTGGTATATTATCTTCTTTAATTCTTAGTTGGTGGTATCCTGACTGTAAGTCTATCTTGGAAAATATTGAAGCTCCTTGTAGTTGGTTAAAGAGGTCATTAGTGCGAGATATGGGATACCTATTTCTAATGGTGGATTTGTTTAGATATTGATAATCAACACATAACCTAAGGGCTCCCTCCTTTTTCTTCACAAAGATTATCGACACAACCCAAGGTGATACGCTAGGTCAGATGAACCCTTGATCAAGTAGTTCCTTAAGTTGCATATTCAACTTATTGAGTTATAACTTATTGAGTTATGGTACAATCATTTAATAAGGTGTTTTTGATACGGGTTTTGTTCTAGGTTTCGGGGAAATGGAAAAATCAATTTCTTGGACAAGACGCAAGCTTGGTACCTCTCGAGGAAATACATTTTCAAATTCAAAAAGTAGTGGGTGCAACTTATCATAGCATTTTCCTTTGACATCAACCATCTCTAATGCATAAATATTGCACCATTTCCTCACACATTTATTAACCTTCTTGGCTAAAATGAGGATCAAGGTAACATCATGTCTGATTCCCTCGATTAGTGCCGATTCTCCCTGGTCATTTTGGAAGAGACTAATATTTTAATAACAATCAACTAAAGCTCAATGATATTCATGCCAATCCATTCCTATAATTAAGTCATAATTCCCCAAAGTCATGTTATATAGGTTAATCTCTGTGTCACATCCCCCAATGTTAACAATGTAATCCTCTACCAATGAGCCTACCGATTGTTGAAAGCCAAATGCCATTTTTACCATCCTAAAGTCACTTTGTTCATGAGATATAATCCACATCTAAGCAGGGCTAAAGGGGAAATAAAACTAAGTGGCACCTAATTCAATCAACACAGAAATAGGAATGTTCTTTATCATAATTGTGGACTCTAAAATTGTGGGTTGTTCTTAGCCTAGAAATGGTTTACGATGGCATGAATTCGATGTTGTGTATGTGTTTTTTCTCCTTTTTTTTGTGTCCTTGTTATCCGAGCCCAACTTGATACTTCAAACAATTCCTTCTGCAATGTGGACTTACACATTCCCAACATTCTAATTGACCTCATTGCTCGATCTGTCCCTATCCTTCGCCACCTACTCCTTTGCCTCCACCATTAGTTCCTTTCAAGTAGGGTTGACCCCTATGTCCTTTTGGAGGCAACCAATAGCTTGCAATAGCAATCATATACACATTGTTTTGTCTTCCTTGGAATCCATATTGGTGTCGCCCTATTCTACTAATGCCCACCTTGGGGGGTTCCTTCATTGTATTTTCATAAGCCTTCATATTCCCTTTCATATTTATCATCCTCTAGACTTGTCTAGCGAAAATAGTGGTTGCTTCCATGGTGGTGGGTTTCCACATGATGAATTCCTTTCAAACTAAAGGATTAAGCCCATATAGGAATCTCTTAGCTTGACGTTTATCATCTGCCATATATTCCACATAATGGACCAATGTAGAGAATTTAGCTTCATAGTCTTTTATTGATCTATCATTCTGTCGTACTACAAGGAAGACTCCTACTTCTTGTTGTTTGTATTCCTTTGACAGGGACCTGGTTCTAAAGGCCTCGTCAGTCATCTCCCAAGTAACTAGCAATGGCGTGATTTGCATCTTAGTCTCTTTTTCTACCCACCATAATAAAGCTTCTCCTTTTAATAGACTCATTGTGATTTCGATATTTTTCACTGAAGAGTATGCCTTAAAACTAAGTGCTCTCTTAACATCGGTGACCCAAGCTTCTGCTACTGGACCCACATCTCGACCAATGAACTCTGGTAATTTGGATTTTTGGACTTCTTTCATAATATCGAGGGTTGTTCGTTTATCCTCAATATTAGACAAAAAAATTTAGGTCTTGTCTCTATTTTTGTTCCAACACACTTCCTCGACTTTGACCATTTCTTTGACCTTGACCTTGGCTAGTGATCCAATCCTTAAATACGTTTGTCATTTCTCTAAGGGAATGTAAAATGGCTTGCTTGGTCAGGGTTCCAATCTCTACACTAACTTGAGGTGAGGTTTCCACCTCAGGGTTGACTTGGGTTTTTCTTCGACGCTCAAGAGCCATTATCCCACTTGTAGAACAAATGAATATTTAGTTCCCTTTCCTCCCTCTCTTTTTTAAAATTTTTTTCTTTCAATTTTTCAATTTTAAAGTTTTGTACACAATCCAACTCTTTGAATTTCCAAAAACCTATGTATACATTAGAAATATCCTTATTGATAGTTACCTTGAACACATAAATCATTAATTAATAGAAATTTATTCAACACAATATTAGTTATTATCCTTCCCATTATTATATATAATAATAAATATAGTTAAATGGCAACAATAACGATTGCGATATATATCATTAATTACCATTTACCTAACTTTGAAACATGTCAATTTCAGTTAACTGTAAAAAAAATTAGTTCGAGTGATGTAAGTGTGACATGTAAGGATAGCCATTGAAAAAATATCCATGACTTCTTTATTCAGTGTTAATAATGGATTGGATTCAACAGATAGAAACTTTTTTATCATTTTACCATAAAAATAGGTTCAATAATAATATGTTTCATCGTCATGAGAGAGAGATCTCGTGCATCATCTTACAAGCACACTTTCGAACCATATTTTATAATACATACCTTTTGGAGTTTGATTTTTAATAGATACTTAGGATCACAACACCATAGCAGTTTAAAAGCTTTCTTGAGACTTATTCTTGACTAGAAAAGGCTCTGTAGAAGATTATATGCCACAATTATAATGAACAATAGTCCAAGTGGTGTCATGGTGCAAATTTTCTATCAAGAGTCTAACACGATGAAGGTCCATGGTTCAAATCGAAGTGGCCTCATAGCAATTAATATCTATACTAGAAAAATCGATACAAGGCATTATATCCCACAATTAGCTAGCAAGTGATATATTAAATACAAGAGAGCAGTCAAAAGATATAAATTCAACCTTAAGGGAATATTTATTGGCATTGCATTGATTAGTTTTAATGTTAATACGGTAGGGAGTTTTAAGTTTTTTATGGTCACATGGGTTGGTTTTTAATGAGTCTAGAATTGCTCCACTGATAAGTTATAAATTTAACAAGCATATCAAAAAGGTTGATGGCATTGATATTTCCTAAAGAGTGTGTGGATATATTAAAAAAATTAGCACATGGAGTTGGTGACTATGTTAATGAATTTGAAGGTCATGTGTCTAATCCACACTCACTGAAACAAATCATATACAAGCCTTCAAATGTTCTTTCAAAAAACACCCATTGTTGGATCCACATTCAGATGTCATAAAAAAAAAACCATTGACAGATTCACAGATGCGAGACCAAGGTTTCGTAGGGTTGTTGGAGAAACCTTAACGCGAAAGAAGAAGGTTTCAAAAAAGGATATAAAGAAAAACAAAAGAAAAAAGGTCTAGAGCATTGAAGACACAAAAACCTAGGTGGTTTATATGCGGTGTTATTGAATCAGACATTAGGGTCAATTGAAGGACCATAGGCCGAGAATTTGCTGCCCAACTTCAACTTCGAGTTTAGCATGGGAAGATCAAGCTATTTCAAGAGGTTTAGAGATCAGTTCCATGAATATTTTTTTAAATAAAAGAATGTGCTCCACGTTTTAGTGGTTAGGAATGACATTTATTAGCATGGGCCTATTTTGTACCTCGAAAGATCTATGCTAAGAAAGAAAGAAATAATAGAGGCTCTCGAAAGAACAAATTTGATATCAAATAAAGCAACCCTATACAAAGCCTTGCTTAGTAAAAAGCAAGTTCCATCCGTCCACCTAGATCTGATTTGTGATCAGAATTCAGTTGCAAGATTCGCTATGATAGATTTCCATTGGCCCATGTAAATGTGTGTTTTTTTGTTTTTTGTTTTTTGTTTTTTGTTTTTTTTTCAAAAATATGTTTAACCAAAGTGATATTCTAGTCCATCCCATATAATCAAATCTCTACTCAGTATTACAGGGCGAAAAAAACTAGTATATATTTGAATATAAAATTATAGAACCTTCCAACACGAAAGGTAAATTATGTTGCATTAGGTGGAATTAGTTTAACATACCCAGTCCAATAAAAATTAGACTCCCCAACTTTCAAAAACTACGAAGGCAAATTTAAGTCCCAGTGCAAATTTTCTATCATGATTCTAACACGTTGAAGGTCCACGGTTCAAATCCAAGCGACTTCATAGCAATTGTTTTTATACTAGAAAAAGTTACATAAGGCATTATACACCACAATTAGCTAGCAAGTGGTATATTAAATACAAAGGAGCAATGAAAAGATATAAATTAAACATTAAGGGAATATCTATTGGCATCGCATTGCTTAGTCTTGATGTTAATACAGTAGGGAGTTTTAAGTTTTTATGGTCACATGGGTTGGTTTCTAATGAGTCTAGTATTGCTCCATTGATAAGTTATAAATTTTACAAGCATATAAAAAATGTTGATGCCATTAATATTTTCAAAAGAGTGTGAGGATATATTAAAAAAAAAGTAGCATAAGGATTTGGTGACTATGCTAATGAATATGAAGGTCACGTGTCCAATCCACGCTCACTGCAACAACTCATATACAAGGCTTCAAATGTTCTTTCAAGAAACACCCATTGTCGGATCCACATTCATATGTCATAAAAAAAGAGCCATTGACTAATTCACAAATGCGAGACCAAGATTTCGTAGGGTTGTGGGAGAAACCTCAACACGAAAGAAGAAGGTTTCAGAAAAGGATACAATGAGAAATAAAAGAAAAAAGGTCGAGAGTGTTGAAGACACATACACTCAAGTGGTTTATGTACGATGCTATTTGCTCAGACATTAGGGTGAATTGAAGGACCATAGGCTGAGAATTTGTTGCCCGACTTCGACTTCGAGTCTAGCATGGGAAGATTAGGCTACTTCAAGAGGTTTAGAGATCAATTCCATCCATCTTTTTTTAAATAAAAGAATGGGCTCCACATTGTAGTGGTTAGGAATGATATTTATTGGCATGGGTCTATTTTGTACCTTGAAATATCTTTGCTAAGAAAGAAAGAAACAATAGAGACTCTGGCAAGAACAAATTTGCATCAAATAAAGCAATCCATATAGAAAGCCTCGCTTGGTAAAAGGCAAGTTCCATCTATCCACCTAGATCTTATTTGTGATCAGAATTCAGTTGCAATATTGATTATGATAGATTTCCATTGGCCCATGTAAATGTTTTTTTTTCAAACATCTGTTTAACCAAAGTTATTTGCTAGGCCACCCCATGTAATCAAAGCTCTACTCAATATTACAGGACGAAAAAACTAGTATATCTTTGAATATAAAATTAGAACCTTCCCACACGAAAGGTAAATTATGTTGCAGTAGGTGGAATTAGTTTAACATATCTAGTCCAATAAAAATTAGATTGCCCAACTTTCAAAACCCACGAAGGCAAATTTAAGTCTCGGTTTTCCAAAAAATGAGTTGGTTCAATACTAATTGCCTTAATCCTTCATTGGGGAATTTATTTCTAATCACAAATACATTTTTTTACAATCTCCCAATTTCTTATATAAAAACATTTATTTCCACATAAATTTTCATATACCAAGGGACTAAGTAATACTGCATGGTATTACTAGAGAATTTAACACATAAATGAATTCAATTAAGAATGAGATTTAATAATCTAATCTAAATAATAGACTTTAACAAATTTAGGCATGCATGTTAGGGCTCATAGGCCTCAAGGTTTGTAATCTCACTCTGATACCATGTAATGACTCGAAATAAAAAAATGCAAACAATTCACATCAATAAATGTTTAATAATCACCACAAAAATCCCCGGATGTGGGTGATAGGTAAGGTATTAATGAAGAGGGCGGCGGCATTCATTGCCAAGTGGCCATCGATTCACGCCAAATGGACCGAAGGATCCCGAAACCGTCCGGCCTACATTAAAGGTGGCAGGATTTCAACCGCAGGCACAGGTTTAAGAAGCAGACGGTTCAGCCCGATGTCCAGAGAGGGTCATTTGGTAGGAGAGCGAAGCTCTGGTTCTCTGCAACCAGGCTTCAACCTGTTAGTGAGAGGTGAATTCAGTTTTCGAATGTTGGCTCTGTGGAACAATGCTGGCAAGAAATTAACTGGACTCGTGTCTCTGAATGCTTCGGCTTCAAGCTGGACTGACCTGGTCACTCGTGGCTCAAAGTCCTGGCTAGCTTGTTGGACCTGGTTCGAGTTATGTCCCGGCTCAATTTCTGTGCTGGCTCAAACTAAGGTGTTTGGGTTCGAATCATCGGGTCTCAGTCTGAATTATGGTCGTGGTTCGAGCTGTGGCCAGGTAAATTGTATCCCTGATTCGAGCGGTGAGGCAACGCCGTCCTTCAGTGTCTGGGTTCGAGTTGACACCCTGCGGCACACTACTCAATCTGGGTTCAGAGCCAGTCACTATTTAGGTCGCCTTTGGCCCTGGGTTTCTCTGCGACCTCAGTGCAATCTTGTGGCTGTGGTTAAGGCAGTGGTGTTCACAAAATGCCGCGAGAAAGACAGCAGGGTGCCTGCAGGCGGGGTGGCACACGAGGCAGAGCCAGATCTCTAGCCTCTGAGCCTCATTCTTTAGAGTCCTCGGAGGGAACTCGTCCGCCACGTTCCACAGAGCGCGGAAGAGGGAGAGGCAGGGGACGAATAGTGGGATGTCCATTCGGTGGGCATTCATCATCTTGGTTCAGAAACACCTGAACATTGGACAATGCCGTGTATTACGTCTCTGTGCGCATTGAAAAATGCGAGCATGTTGATAGGCCAGGCGACCCAGCAGCTCCTAGACCACCATCGCCTACTCGGGGTTAGCGAACTCAGCCTGTGGAAGCCGAGGGTGAGGTGGCGAGGGACACAGCTGGTCCAAGTGGTGGAGGAACCGCATCGCACATCGACTCAAGCGCTTCAGAATATTCTGGCTACCCGGTGGTAGAGGAACCAGACAGCAAATTTATCTCGCCTTCGGTGGAGGAGCCTCCCTATCCTTACACCTAAGTTAGCGGCGTGGACATTCGGGGTGGCTTGGTTCCAGAAGTCATGGCAGCGGCCATTGTCGAAACCGTGGGTCAGTTTTGTCTATGTCCTTTTCCATTTCAGAGTCTGTAATGTTTTATTCAGTCCTGGCTTTTAACATAAGCATCTGTAATGTCTATGTCTGGGTATATGTCGGTCTTGTTATGTAATTTCAGTGACGATATGAACCACAACAGTACTGTAAGAGTCTGTAAATTCCTCCCTTGCGATAGCAGGGAGTGGATGAGTCAGTTTTTTGAAGTTTTGAACATAGTCATAGCTCTTGTTTGGGGTCAGCGGATAGCTCTTTGGGCTCAGTCTCAGTTTCACTGTCATCTTGTTCAGATTTCCGACCCATGGCGGCAAATGTAACCCTCTGTACCTTTTATATTATAATAGAAATAGTCCAATTAAAAAAAAAAAAAT